>SJYX01013659.1:0-17150 GCA_006410675.1 Oreotragus oreotragus
TTTTTTTTTTTTTTTCCCTAACTTTTAGCCTCTCCTTCCCACCTTGGCCTGGTAGACAGGTGTTTACCCAATAACTCTGATTGGCTCATAAACAGCCAATCCTTCTAATCATGCTCACACACCCTCTCTACTCAGAGTGTTAACACTATAAGGGACATCTGGAGCCCTCGTAGTTCTCAATCCAGATTCTCTATTTCAAAAATGAGGAAACACAGGCAAAGGACGAGGAGCAGTCATGCACTGAGTAGATGACTGGGCTCTGGAGTCCACCAAGGAAAACTGGGAAGCATGTTAGCTCAGCTCCAGCACTTACTACACACATGACCTTGGTCAAGGTTACTTTCACTTCTCTGAGCCTGAATTTCCTCCTCTGTAAAGTGGGATCTGAACTTCACAAGAGCATTAAGTGAGTTTGTAAAGTGCCTGCATAGAGGAGACACGCAAAGATCCTTCCCAGTGCCTCAAACCAAGCTGGGCTCCCCGATGCTTTTAATGTTAGAACACAATGTCTCTTTAGTCTCATTCTCTCTCAATCTTTATATTTTTGCCTTTAAAGTTGGTAAAAACTAGAATAAAACTCAAAGTGATTGATGTAAGCCATCAGCTCCCCTAGTTATAGCACTGTCTGAGGACTAGTTCATTTTACAGGGTTTTTTTTTTCCTCTGAGCATTAAACCCAAATCTAATTCAAGAGAAGCCAAATAAAAATAGTGTGTGCTTCTTAAGTTAAATAATGAAAGATGCAAAATTTGTGGGGAAATCTAAAATTAATGCAATGATCATGATCACAGGAAAAGTATAATTCTCAGAAACATTCTCCTTTGAAATAACTCATAACATAGGAGGAAAAAACCCTCAAAACCAAAGTGCTCTGTGGCATACGGTACAATACTATGGTGAGGGAAATACCAATGAAATGAAGGGGAAAGAAGCAGAGTCCTGGGTTTAGAGTTTAGGCTCAGACAGCTTCTGAAGGTGGAAAGTTCTGAATGTGACTACTGAAGGAAACCAAAATGTTTGAAACACAAATTTGAGGCTCATTTGTCTAGGAAAGTTTGGCCAAGGCCTATCCTAAGGATAACCGAGGGTTAAACCACGGAAAGTTCCCATCAACTCTCCTGACTTCACCGGCCTCCCCAAGGCACACTTCCTAGTGCTCATTCAAACACCTGGTGCTTGACTTATCAGACTAGGATGATTGATCTGGAGACATACGAAGTTTTATCAAATTTGACTTTTGTCAGAGGAGAAAGGAGGAATAAGAGGTGGATGACGATGAAAGAATAGAGAGTGGGGTTAGTAATAGTTGTTGGGCATCAGGGCTGGGACGGTCAGAACTGTGACCGGAACATTTTACCCACTGAGAAATTTATGGTAGAAATAATTTTCCACAGGCTACTAGGACTAATTATTTTTGTTGTAATAATGACAACAATAACAATAATAATAGCTCTTCTTTGAAGTTTTATGATGCACTTGATTCTTTTGATGTATGATCTCTAATCTAGCACCTCTCTCAGGAAAGGTTTATTAGCCCCGTTTTCTGGACAAGGAAACTCTGGCTCAGAGAGATTAAGTAACTTGCCTTAAGTCACAGGAAAGGTACACGGTGTACTTGTCTCACTCCAAGTCAGGGCAAGCTGCTTACGTTTTGGTGACCTCAAACTGCAGAGATTCGCTCTCTCCCTCTCCACCTCCCAGCAGTTTGTAACCTTGGACATTAAATCTGCATTAATCAGGGAAGAATGACTTGCGTTTGCAGACCAAGGTGGCCCTGATCTGCTGGGCATCGCTTCACGTGAACAGCAGAATGGCCAGGCATGTCGGAGGTGCATGAATTCATCTGTCCCCGAGTGGTGCTGCTGGCTGCTGCTCCATGGCATCAGCATTTGGCCACCTCCACGGTCTGACGTGCAACTGAAGCTCGAAGTTCAGGAAAGCAAGAGTGACGCTTACTGGATCTTATAGAACCAGCAACTCCTGAGAAACACAGACTGTCTACAGTTTTTTTAAGTCTCTTAACTCAGTAAAATGTTAAAATTGAGATGTGAACTTGGAGGCTGTGGAACACTGTGGAATCTCCCAACCTCGTTAGTCCTCAGTTTCACTATTTGTAAAATGAGCTGGTAATGCCTCCATCAGAAACTGATTATGAAGATGAATGAAACAGCATACAACTAGGAATTTAGTACAGTTATTTCACTAAATAACTGGATCTGAATACATAATTCTGACTTAGAGGCCTCTGACTGCAGGCTCTTCTCATAGGCAATAAGAAGATGGCATCATTCCAGATCATTACTTTCAAAACCTCTAACAACTGCCTAATTTCTTTCACTCTTTCCCCACTCTAGATACTTCTAGCCTGAATACGATTTTACATGAGTTAAAAGAGCTCATGAATAGTATGAGGTCTGGGTCTACAAACTTGCACATGCAAATAAATCTTGTGTTTCTCAGATTATACTCACTGTAGGATTAGTAATGTTATGGAAAAAGAACTTTGTAAAATGGGGCCAAATCTTCATAATGCAAGGAAGAATCGAGGATGGAGCAACATGATTTTTTTTTTTCAATTTGTCTGTGCCAGGTGCTAGTTGCAGCATGAGGGAACTTTAGCTGCAGCACTCTAACTCTTAGGTGCGGCATGTGGGATCCAGTTCCCTGACCACAGATCAAACCTGGGCCCTTACATTGGGAATGCGAAGTTCCAGTCACTGGACCACCAGGGAAGTCCCTCAACATACTTTAAAACACCTTTCCTAGTTTGTAGGACAGACATTTCCTTATGTATTACAACCCGCTTTGGTGGCTGGGATGGGTTCAGGACCCTGAAAGCAGCAGGCATTATTTTGGTCCCAGTGACAGGGCAGTGTTACCTCAGCATAGTTCACAAAATTGTTATTGAGGTTCTGGGTGAATAGCACTTTGTTCGCTATAGGGACTTTTCGTGGAGGATACGCGTTTGTAGCAAATATAAAATGAATAAGACTGGCCTGTTCTCAAGAAACTTATAATCTAAGAGGTGGGAGGAGCAGGTTGAGGTCATAATCAAATCAAACCAAGTAGTAAGAAAATGTATATGAAAGTATCAAGAGATAGTTGTAGTGGCGGCTGTTACTGCAGTGCTCATGAAAGACTCTATAAAATACACAAATGAAAAGCCTAGACATTCTGGACTTTTACAAGTCATGTTCCATATCAACTGATTCAGCCCATCAGACTGTAGAACCTATGTGGGTTGGGGCAGTGACACCTTGCCACTGTCTTCCCAGCAATTGGCACCATGCCTAAAACACAGTAGGCACACACTCAATGTTTGTGAATAAATGAAGTAATAAATATATGAATCCTTTCCTATCAATGTCAGAAAAGTCTAGAATAACTGTCTTATAATTCCTATCTCTGAGAACTTTGAAATCATTAAGGGGTAGAACATGACCATTACTTTCTTCTAAAACTGTATTAGATTCTGAAAGTTCTGCTATCATTGTTTACTGGAATTTCACAGGCAACCAGGCTGTAGCTCCCCTTAAATGGTACACATGAACCACAGCCCCATCTCCCCTTTTAAAAAAGTGTGGTAAAACAAACATAATATAAAATATAGCATCTTTAAGTGTTCAGTAGTGCTCATTAGTGTTCCATACATTCACACTGCTGTGTATCCAATCTATAGAACTCTTCTCATCTTACAAAACTAATACTTTGTATCCGTTAGACAACCATTCTCCACTTCTCCCTCTACAGCCCCTGGAAATTATCTTTCTACCTCCTGGTTCTGAATTTACTCTAGGTATCATACAAGTGGAATGATTTAGTTTTGTATTTTTGTGACTGGTTTATTTACTTAGTATAATACCCTCAGGTTTCATCCATGTTGTAGCACATGTCAGATTTTCCTTCTTTTTAAAGGCTGTATAGGACTTCCCTGGTGGTTCAGTGGTTGAGAGTCTGTCTGCCAGTGCAGAGGATATGGGTTCAATCCCTGCTCTGGTGAGATTCCACATACCACAAGGCAACTAACTCCATGCTCCACAACTACTGAACCCACGCGCCACAACTACTGAAGATCTGATCCTCTAGAGTCTGTGCTCTGTGACAAGAGAAACCACTGCAAAGAGAAGCCCAAAAACTGCAATGAGAGAGTAGCCCCTGCTCTCTGCAATTAGAGAAAGCCTACACATAGTAACAAAGACTCAACACAGCCAAAAATATTGTTTTTTAATTTTTAAAGGCTGCATAATATTCCAGTGTGTGTATACTTATCATATAACACATTTATAGATACAGATTATAGGTATAGACATAGATAAGTATAGATATCACATTTTGCTATTGTATTCGTTGGTCTCTGGACACTTGAGCTGCTTTCACCTTTTGGCTATTTTGGATAATGCCGCTATAAAAATAGGTGTGCACATATCTAAGATTGTGCTTTCAATTCTTTTATGGTCCCTTTATTGACATAACAACTTGATTGAAAGAGAATTCACATGCCATACAATTCACTTGTTTAAAGTGTACAATCCAATGATATTTGGTATATTCACAGAGTATTATAGGTCAGCTTATGAAAGACATGTGGTGGGTTTTCAAAAAGCTCAGAATCTGAGGGTATAAACAGAGAGCACCAGAATGAAGCCCAGGATCAAGCAGCAGCAGATGTGGGGATGGAAGAGTCAGGGATCATCTTTCATTTTCTCATAGTGAATGTTTTCTGTATCATTATCATGCTTGCTGCTGCATGCTTCAGTCATGTCCGACTCTGTGAACTCTGTGTATTTTAGGAAGACTGGAGTACCTGTATATGTTCATATATCCCAGATGAATAAATTTAAAGCAATCCAAATTCTAGGGTTTAGAATACCACTACCTTGAGACTAGAGAGCAAAACTGAAACAAATATGATTTTTTAAAAAAGTTTTCTGCTTTCTTGTCTGAAGAAGAGCGTTTGTACAGTTAGGATGCTGTAGAGGCAAAATGAGTTGGAAAGAATGGACTGGAGAATTTCAGAACTGCTGAGTAACCAGTACTTATCTGATAGGAGAGTTGCTCTGTGGTCAGCAGTGACCACCGCTGTTAACTTTCCCCAGTCCCTCACAGTGGGTTGTTTTCTGCTTTGTCAGTGTTTTCTCTTGGTCTTTTGCTCAATCATCTCAAAGTCCATTTTTTTCTCTCACTATCTAATCAGAATTATCAGTCACTTATGTCATTTATGACCTCCAGCTTAGTATTTCTTTCACTCTCCCTTATCTCTTTAGTAAAACTACCTAGTGATCTAATTGCACCCCTGACTAGCCAGGGGACTGAAGGAAATCACGTTCTCCCAGTCTCCCTTCCCTGATGTGGAAAGTGGATCCACTGATACTATGCTGTCTACCAACTTTACCATTTTGTTGCAGTAATTGAACAATAGCATCTAAATAAGTGCTTGGAATATCATAACCCTAATAGAATCAGAAAGGGTAGTAAATCATGTTATTTCATGGAAGCAGACATTACACTGCTCTGCAGCATGTACACACACAAACACACACTGGAGAATCAGAAAGCAAGGTTCTGGCCTTAGCTCTACCCGGAATAGATGAATAACATGGCCCAAGAAAGCGCACAGGCATTTGTTGAGCATTTACTTCTTACAGGAGCTTTTCTAGGCACTTCAGGTAGAACAGTTCATTTAATCCCCACTACATCCATCACCAGGGTAGGCAGCGTTTTAGCGGACAGAGTTGATCCTGTCTCTGGCTAAAGAGTTATTACACCATTAGTAAAGTATCAGGGAAAGGACTGAGATATAGATCTGTGACTCTAAAGTCATCCTGGAACCTTGAGCTCATGATCTGCACAGTGAAAGAGGGGGTCACTTCTAGCTCTAATATTCCGAGGTCTTGTCCCCTGAAATTGCATGTGTTTTACACACACAGTTGTCCTAAAACAAAGGAAATGATTTTAAACAGCAAGATGAGAAACTTGAATAAGACCATAGAAAGTTTTCTTTGGGCAAGTATTGTTGAAATGGGTTATTTATTGACTAGAGTTTCTCAAAATACTGCTGTGTATGAAAGAAACTGGTTGGTTCTAATCCTTTGTCTGTTATTCCCCTGCTCTTTGAGTTTGTTTTATCCCATCTCAGCACTCTTTTGGAATGAAAAGTGCCAGGCTGACCAGATCCAGAATCACATTTTCCATGAAAGCTGAACAAAAGGCCCAGACACTGAGGGGCAGGCAGCCAACCAGCATATGCAGATGGCAGGCCAGTCAGTGGCTTAGTGGCCACCTCAGTGCCACCTACCTTCTCACAGAAAGGAAGAAGAGGGTCACTGAGCTTCCCAGGTAATAAATCTAGTCACTTAAAAGCTCAACATTCTGCCTTTCTGAAGTCCAGTCATACATTTTCTTGGCAAGTCAATATAATTTAGTCATTATGAATTTGAACTCTGAAGTCATCTAGAACTTGCACTGAATTTCACAGCTTCCTGGCTGTGTTACTTTGGGCAAGTTCTCTAACTTTCCTGAGCCTTGGTTTCCTCAGCAGCAAAGGGATAATAAAACTTAGCCTACAACATTGTTGGAGGATTGGATTGAATAATGCTGAACAAAAGGAGCTAAGTATAATGCCGAACAAAAATGAGGTACTGGATAAATAACAGACATTGCTGTCAGCATAATCATTCTTTCTCCTCCCCACATTCTCCAAATTCCTTTCTCTCTATCACCAAAGAGGAGTTGTTCCGAAATTTTTGCTCCCACAGCACTCAATCTCATCATCTCCTGTGCCTTTCATCCTGAGTTCTTCCATCTCAATCCCACTCTCACAAGCTTTCTCCATTTACTATGCAGAAAAATTAAGCTGGATGCTGAGTCCATCTCAAAAGTTGCATACCTACACCCAAGAAGAGGTACCCTCTCAGAAAGTGGTGGAGAGCTGCAGATGAGGAATAACTTTTTTCACCCAGTATGCAATGGAAAGAAGAATGACTTATCCATTGGAAAAGATGAAGAGAGGTTGAAACAGGTGAGAGGACACTGAAGAAGATGGCAATATTATGTGTGGAAAGTATAAAGGGGAATGAAGGAGACAAGACAGAGAGAGAAGGCTATGCACCCAGGCTTCCAGACTTAGAAGCAGACTGGGTGGCTGGAAGGGTCCACCCTGCCAGGCAGGCAGACAAGCTGACTTCATTAGCACTCCTGTGCTGCACCGTTCACCATACAAGACTGGTCTGCCTCGTGGCCACTGCATGCCTGCCCTCTGCGGCACAGCTGACTCTTAAACATGCTAGGGCCCACTGGGCTGCCAGTTGAAGGTGAAAATAACAGACTGGAACATGTTGTCTCTGTGGCAGGGAACCCAGGGAGGTCCTCATCCAATGACTGGCACCCCAGGAGAGGAGGCTGCGTGCCAAATGATCATGACCAGGCAGGGGATGCCCTGATTTCCTTGTAGGGAGGAATAAGGGGAATATTCACCCTTTAAAAAATCTGTTTCCTGCCCTGGGCCCACCCGCTTCTGTTTCTCGTTTTATTGCCTCTCCTTCGATCATTTGCCAAGTGAGAACAGAGCTCTTTGATCCCAGGAAGGACTGTTAAGGCTGTCACTTAAAAAAGCCAGGAAGAAAAAAGGCAGTCACTTATCACAAACAATTATACGCTAGAATGCCATGGTTAGAGAAAACACGATTACCTCCTGCTGGTGCTCTTGTTCACATGTGTGTAGGTAAAGTTACCATTTTTCCCATGTCCTTTCCTCTCCCCAACCACTAAGGCACTTGTCTCTAGGGTCTTTTTTCCCTTATAACTTCTCCCATATCCCATCTCAGACCTAAGAGGTTAGCTGCCTATAGTGGTTCTGCAAAAGAGAAGGTCCCTTTAGGATCTAGTAGGAAAGAGAAAGCAAGACCACAAATAGATATATATAACTCAGATCTCAGCTCTGTGCACCTTTGTGTGTGTGTGTGTGTGGGTGTGGTGGTGATGGGGGTGGGGGTGGGGTTTGTACTGCCCAGCATGCAGGACTAGTTCCCCAACCAGGGGTTGAACTCTTGCCCCTACACTGGAAACAGAGTTTTAACCGTTGGCTGCCAGGGAAGCCCTTCTCCTTGCCTTTTTAGATCCACATGTGCTTGGCTCAAACCTCCATTCTACAGCTTCCAAAAAGCCCAATGCCTTCCTCCACTTTGAGGAAATTTCCCAGTGGAGCTCTGGGAAATTATTAAGGTCACTCTGGCTCAGAGCTTCTCCTTTCACTGATAGTTCAGCCAAGCACAGGAGTCATTCTTCCAGCCCCAGGACACCAGTTCTGCCCAAGCCTTGGTGACCCAGATGGGAAATTCCACTCCTTCATTCAGTTCAGGTCAGTTCAGTCGCTCAGTCGTGTCCGACTCTTTGCGACCCCATGAATCGCAGCACGCCAGGCCTCCCTGTCCATCACCAACTCCTGGAGTTCACCCAGACTCACGTCCATCGAGTCAGTGATGCCATCCAGCCATCTCATCCTCNTTCACTTGTTTAAAGTGTACAATCCAATGATATTTGGTATATTCACAGAGTATTATAGGTCAGCTTATGAAAGACATGTGGTGGGTTTTCAAAAAGCTCAGAATCTGAGGGTATAAACAGAGAGCACCAGAATGAAGCCCAGGATCAAGCAGCAGCAGATGTGGGGATGGAAGAGTCAGGGATCATCTTTCATTTTCTCATAGTGAATGTTTTCTGTATCATTATCATGCTTGCTGCTGCATGCTTCAGTCATGTCCGACTCTGTGAACTCTGTGTATTTTAGGAAGACTGGAGTACCTGTATATGTTCATATATCCCAGATGAATAAATTTAAAGCAATCCAAATTCTAGGGTTTAGAATACCACTACCTTGAGACTAGAGAGCAAAACTGAAACAAATATGATTTTTTAAAAAAGTTTTCTGCTTTCTTGTCTGAAGAAGAGCGTTTGTACAGTTAGGATGCTGTAGAGGCAAAATGAGTTGGAAAGAATGGACTGGAGAATTTCAGAACTGCTGAGTAACCAGTACTTATCTGATAGGAGAGTTGCTCTGTGGTCAGCAGTGACCACCGCTGTTAACTTTCCCCAGTCCCTCACAGTGGGTTGTTTTCTGCTTTGTCAGTGTTTTCTCTTGGTCTTTTGCTCAATCATCTCAAAGTCCATTTTTTTCTCTCACTATCTAATCAGAATTATCAGTCACTTATGTCATTTATGACCTCCAGCTTAGTATTTCTTTCACTCTCCCTTATCTCTTTAGTAAAACTACCTAGTGATCTAATTGCACCCCTGACTAGCCAGGGGACTGAAGGAAATCACGTTCTCCCAGTCTCCCTTCCCTGATGTGGAAAGTGGATCCACTGATACTATGCTGTCTACCAACTTTACCATTTTGTTGCAGTAATTGAACAATAGCATCTAAATAAGTGCTTGGAATATCATAACCCTAATAGAATCAGAAAGGGTAGTAAATCATGTTATTTCATGGAAGCAGACATTACACTGCTCTGCAGCATGTACACACACAAACACACACTGGAGAATCAGAAAGCAAGGTTCTGGCCTTAGCTCTACCCGGAATAGATGAATAACATGGCCCAAGAAAGCGCACAGGCATTTGTTGAGCATTTACTTCTTACAGGAGCTTTTCTAGGCACTTCAGGTAGAACAGTTCATTTAATCCCCACTACATCCATCACCAGGGTAGGCAGCGTTTTAGCGGACAGAGTTGATCCTGTCTCTGGCTAAAGAGTTATTACACCATTAGTAAAGTATCAGGGAAAGGACTGAGATATAGATCTGTGACTCTAAAGTCATCCTGGAACCTTGAGCTCATGATCTGCACAGTGAAAGAGGGGGTCACTTCTAGCTCTAATATTCCGAGGTCTTGTCCCCTGAAATTGCATGTGTTTTACACACACAGTTGTCCTAAAACAAAGGAAATGATTTTAAACAGCAAGATGAGAAACTTGAATAAGACCATAGAAAGTTTTCTTTGGGCAAGTATTGTTGAAATGGGTTATTTATTGACTAGAGTTTCTCAAAATACTGCTGTGTATGAAAGAAACTGGTTGGTTCTAATCCTTTGTCTGTTATTCCCCTGCTCTTTGAGTTTGTTTTATCCCATCTCAGCACTCTTTTGGAATGAAAAGTGCCAGGCTGACCAGATCCAGAATCACATTTTCCATGAAAGCTGAACAAAAGGCCCAGACACTGAGGGGCAGGCAGCCAACCAGCATATGCAGATGGCAGGCCAGTCAGTGGCTTAGTGGCCACCTCAGTGCCACCTACCTTCTCACAGAAAGGAAGAAGAGGGTCACTGAGCTTCCCAGGTAATAAATCTAGTCACTTAAAAGCTCAACATTCTGCCTTTCTGAAGTCCAGTCATACATTTTCTTGGCAAGTCAATATAATTTAGTCATTATGAATTTGAACTCTGAAGTCATCTAGAACTTGCACTGAATTTCACAGCTTCCTGGCTGTGTTACTTTGGGCAAGTTCTCTAACTTTCCTGAGCCTTGGTTTCCTCAGCAGCAAAGGGATAATAAAACTTAGCCTACAACATTGTTGGAGGATTGGATTGAATAATGCTGAACAAAAGGAGCTAAGTATAATGCCGAACAAAAATGAGGTACTGGATAAATAACAGACATTGCTGTCAGCATAATCATTCTTTCTCCTCCCCACATTCTCCAAATTCCTTTCTCTCTATCACCAAAGAGGAGTTGTTCCGAAATTTTTGCTCCCACAGCACTCAATCTCATCATCTCCTGTGCCTTTCATCCTGAGTTCTTCCATCTCAATCCCACTCTCACAAGCTTTCTCCATTTACTATGCAGAAAAATTAAGCTGGATGCTGAGTCCATCTCAAAAGTTGCATACCTACACCCAAGAAGAGGTACCCTCTCAGAAAGTGGTGGAGAGCTGCAGATGAGGAATAACTTTTTTCACCCAGTATGCAATGGAAAGAAGAATGACTTATCCATTGGAAAAGATGAAGAGAGGTTGAAACAGGTGAGAGGACACTGAAGAAGATGGCAATATTATGTGTGGAAAGTATAAAGGGGAATGAAGGAGACAAGACAGAGAGAGAAGGCTATGCACCCAGGCTTCCAGACTTAGAAGCAGACTGGGTGGCTGGAAGGGTCCACCCTGCCAGGCAGGCAGACAAGCTGACTTCATTAGCACTCCTGTGCTGCACCGTTCACCATACAAGACTGGTCTGCCTCGTGGCCACTGCATGCCTGCCCTCTGCGGCACAGCTGACTCTTAAACATGCTAGGGCCCACTGGGCTGCCAGTTGAAGGTGAAAATAACAGACTGGAACATGTTGTCTCTGTGGCAGGGAACCCAGGGAGGTCCTCATCCAATGACTGGCACCCCAGGAGAGGAGGCTGCGTGCCAAATGATCATGACCAGGCAGGGGATGCCCTGATTTCCTTGTAGGGAGGAATAAGGGGAATATTCACCCTTTAAAAAATCTGTTTCCTGCCCTGGGCCCACCCGCTTCTGTTTCTCGTTTTATTGCCTCTCCTTCGATCATTTGCCAAGTGAGAACAGAGCTCTTTGATCCCAGGAAGGACTGTTAAGGCTGTCACTTAAAAAAGCCAGGAAGAAAAAAGGCAGTCACTTATCACAAACAATTATACGCTAGAATGCCATGGTTAGAGAAAACACGATTACCTCCTGCTGGTGCTCTTGTTCACATGTGTGTAGGTAAAGTTACCATTTTTCCCATGTCCTTTCCTCTCCCCAACCACTAAGGCACTTGTCTCTAGGGTCTTTTTTCCCTTATAACTTCTCCCATATCCCATCTCAGACCTAAGAGGTTAGCTGCCTATAGTGGTTCTGCAAAAGAGAAGGTCCCTTTAGGATCTAGTAGGAAAGAGAAAGCAAGACCACAAATAGATATATATAACTCAGATCTCAGCTCTGTGCACCTTTGTGTGTGTGTGTGTGTGGGTGTGGTGGTGATGGGGGTGGGGGTGGGGTTTGTACTGCCCAGCATGCAGGACTAGTTCCCCAACCAGGGGTTGAACTCTTGCCCCTACACTGGAAACAGAGTTTTAACCGTTGGCTGCCAGGGAAGCCCTTCTCCTTGCCTTTTTAGATCCACATGTGCTTGGCTCAAACCTCCATTCTACAGCTTCCAAAAAGCCCAATGCCTTCCTCCACTTTGAGGAAATTTCCCAGTGGAGCTCTGGGAAATTATTAAGGTCACTCTGGCTCAGAGCTTCTCCTTTCACTGATAGTTCAGCCAAGCACAGGAGTCATTCTTCCAGCCCCAGGACACCAGTTCTGCCCAAGCCTTGGTGACCCAGATGGGAAATTCCACTCCTTCATTCAGTTCAGGTCAGTTCAGTCGCTCAGTCGTGTCCGACTCTTTGCGACCCCATGAATCGCAGCACGCCAGGCCTCCCTGTCCATCACCAACTCCTGGAGTTCACCCAGACTCACGTCCATCGAGTCAGTGATGCCATCCAGCCATCTCATCCTCGGTCGTCCCCTTCTCCTCCTGCCCCCAGTCCCTCCCAGCATCAGAGTCTTTTCCAATGAGTCAACTCCTTCATTAGACTTCCACCAAAAAAGCAAAAAAAAAAAAGACACGAAGTTCACTCTCACAAAGTTCTCTGGTAATGTTAAAAGATAAACTGAGGAATATTAAAAATATGGGAATTTACTTGAGCAAGGCCAACTGATTAGAAGTGCTCTGTAGAAGGAAGCTGGGGAACCGCTTTTATAGAGCACAGGTGGAAGACAAGGAAGTTGTCTCATGGCCTCCTTGTTGAATTTGTTTAACAGCAGACATCACTAAGGGTTTGTGGAAACGGGAACTACATGGCGGCCACAGAACAATTTAAAACTGAGCATTAGCCATCCCTCGTTCCAAGAGCCTTCTGAAACACACCAGATGTAAGATGCTGCAGTGGCCTTGCCCACACCTCCCATGATCCTCCTCACTTCCTCCCTCACAGGCTGCCCTTGAAAGTGTGGGTTGTTTCTACTCTACCAACTGAAGCAGGGGCCCCTCAACTCACCTCGAAACATTCTATCTCCAAACAAATCCACTTGCGCTATCCGCCCTCTGCTCCGCTCGCTGGCGCTCAGGAACCCTGAGACTGCCTCTTATACGGTGCACCTTCCTTAAAGGAACCTTCCTTCCAACAACTTCCTTCCCTCCTTCGTGTTAGGTCAGTTTTGAGTTCTCACTTAAGGCTATTCCAAGGGGGTGTGGTGTGGGGCACGAGACTGGCAAGCCCTTGCTGGCGAGTTCAAAGGAATGTTCTCTCTCTGAGAAGAACAGAAACAGCGAATGCAGATCAGGGTTGGGTCTGTGCTGTCCCCAGCTCTGACACAGAGCTTCCGGTGCGTGTTGTGGATGTGGGAACAACGTGGGCGCCGCGTTGAGATGAGAAGCAGTCTTGGCGCGTTCCCTTTCTCCCCCTCCTCCCCCGCCGCCCTTCTTCCCTGTGACTGCGGCAGTGAAACAGAATCGGAAACCACCAGGGAAGAATTAACAAAGGACAAGCGTTCCTTTGGATCCAGATGATGTAAATTCATTTTCTTGAGCTAGACGTGACCAGGACAGATGGTGGTTCTGTGAGCTAATCATGCCAGGAAGAAACGCAAGGGAAGATGTGGATGATTCTGAACATTAAGTTAGTATTTTTTTGATACAGACTTCCACCTCCTTTAAACTGAGTGTAAAAATCTGCCCATACAGGGTTGACCTTCCTCCACATTCCTTCTGATAAACCCAGGAAGAGCAATATTTTAAGTTAGGTGTGTATCAATGGAATTTTTCTCTTGGCCAAGTAGGGAGTCTATCCAAATCAGAACTACATATCCATTAACATACAGACTGCACTCCAGGCACCTATTTAGGCGGCTTTCCAGGTGGTGCTAGTGGTAAAGAATCTGCCTGTCAGTGCAAAAGAGGTAAGAGTTCCATTCCTGGGTAAGGAAGATCCCCTGGAGGAGGGTATAGCAACCCACTCTGGGGGGCTACAGCGCATGGGGTTGCAAAGAGTTCAACAGGATAAAGCGAGTTAGCGTACTTGCATCCATTTAAAATGAACAAAACAGCTTTTGTATTTGCTTCCCTACCTGTGGTTCTAGGCTGAGTAAAGATTGGGCTATTTAGGCCCACAGATTCCTCAACTTACACCAGGAACAGTGCCAGAGGCCGGGAGGGGCTGTGCTTCACATTCAAGAAAAGACCTCAAATTTCCTTTACATGTTATCTCTACATGAGTTACACAACAGTTATTTCTTCGTATACATGTTCAAAACATTAATTTGCTGAAGGTATGCATTCAAATTACACCACAGATTTGGCAACTCTAGCTCTGCCATTTCTACATTTTTTACATATTTACTGGAACCTTAAAATTATGGAAATAGCCTGGGTCTCTCTTGGCCACTGACAGCCAATATCCTATACCTACCTTGATTGTTTATATACATAATAAAGGAATAAAAACTTGGATTCAAGTCCCCTAACTATGTATCAAAAAAATCACCTCAAAGAAATCTTAGGAAGAGATTCTTTGACGAATATGTAGTCTATCTAGTTTGATGATATCAGAGGTACATTGCACACCCAGTCTTTGCTTCTGGAGTTGTTCTGGGTAAATAGCATTAGTGTGCTTTCCATGTAATGCCATATGACTTGCCCGAGGGCCATCATCAAAAATAGCTCTGTGTAACTCACTCTCTGGTTATCACACAATAAAATCTCATCACAGACTGTGTTCATTATGAAGTTCAGACAGAAATTCTTGTCTGATCTGAGACCTAAGAATATTTAGTTCTCTTGAGCAATGAGTTTAATTTTATCTTAGAATGTTCTGAAGTTGCTCAGCTAGCCAGGTTTCCATTTCTCATGGTCTGTTAGTTCATTCACAGACACATTTTTGATCTACCCATACTAGGTGGTAGACATTGTGGTTGGTTAAATCTAATTCGTTTACTACTTCTTTTCAGTTTTATCTCTGGGCTTTTGTTTTTGGTGTTTTTTATTTTGGTTTTTAGTATTTTAGTTCTTAATCCAGGTGTATTTTATTTTTGTGAATGGTATGAGGCAGGGATGTAAATATATTTTTCCCCAAATAGTAAATTGTGAGCCGTGCATGTTCTTAAATTGCAAATAACAGATTCTACTTGTCTTAACTTGAGTTGCAATAAAAATAGCACAGGTTGAATAGCTTAAACAGCAACAAATATTTTCCTCACAGTTCTGGAGGCTGAGAAGTCCAAAATAAAGGTAGACACAGGCAGATCCAAGGTCTGCAGAGGACCCACCTCCTGATTTGCAGATGAGTACCTTCTCATTGCATTCTGACATGGCAGACAGCAGAGAGGTGAAAGAAGCTCTCTCCTGTCTTTTTATAAAGGCATTAATCCTATTCCTTGAAGGCTCTACCCTTAGGACCTAATCACCTCCCAGGGTTCCCACCTCCTGAGACTGTCACACTGAAGGTTAGGATTTCAACATCTGGATTCTGGGTAATTCACAGGCCTCGGGGAGAGCCAGAGAACCAGGCTTTGTAAGCCACACAGCCTAGAACAAGTCAAGTATGGTCAGTGCATCCAGAAGAAATACCTGACCACACTACAGGATAGTTCTGGCGAAAAACAAAACCAAACAAAAAAACAAGCAAATGAAAAACTTAAAAAAAAGATTCAGTGGGACACTTGCAACTCTGACATGGTGGTCCGAAAGAGCAAACATTTTTGACACCACACTTGCCAGACGGGTCTCTGAATATGCCCCCTTCTACATCATGGTTCCCTTCTGCCTCAGATGTCAGTGGTGGGAGGAGTAATAGAATCGAAGTCATATGCTTGATTTATGGATTCTCTCAGAAAAGCAGGACTTGCTTATGTTGTGAGACATAATTAGAATGTCAGAAGGGTATTCAAAAGATATCGGGCAGCCATAATGCAGAGTTCCACTACATTAATCAGTTGTCTCAGTACTGTCTCTAAAACAATTCAGCATTTTTTTGAAATACTGCCCATAAAACATTGATTAATACATAGATGTATCCACAGCATTAACACACACACATGTATTATGCTTTCTATTTTTCCACTGATGCATTTTTGTTTATCTTGTACTACTCAACACTGTTTTAATTATTATAGCTTATGATATATTTAAATATCTAAAAGAACATGTCCCTACAGTCTTCAAAGATTTCTTGCCTCTTCTTACCTTTTAATTTTCCAAACAAACTTTAGACTGGTTTCATGAAATCCTCAATTTGGCATCCTGACTGCAATTATACTAACGTTATAAACAAATAGGGAAGTAGTTGGTGGTTGTTAAAGTTTACCATAAAGAAAAGCAATATACCACTCCATTTACACCTTAATTTTTGTAATTCACTAAATTTTCTAACTTCTTTTGATAATTGGAACTTTGCATTTTCTGTTCAGTTTATCCAAGGAATTTTTGTTGTTGTTTCTATCAGGGAACATTTTTCATTATATTTTAACTTATTAATGGTGTTAGAAAATCTATATATTATAGAAAAGTTTTCTTTAGTAACTCACCTCTTTTTTGACATCCATAACTAGTTCTAATTGTTTTCCAGTTGATTATCTTTCCTTGAAAAAAATCTAAAATAAGAGAAATTATATTGTGTAGAAATAATTAACAATTGTTATATTCATTTTCAGCTTCTTACTTTTATATTGGTTATGATTTACAGAAAAAGTCTAAAATTTTGTGTTAATAGTATGTTTCTTATTATTTTTCATAGTAAAGTTATCAGTGTTTCATTAAGTGTAATATTGCTTTTTTAGTTTGAGATATGAGATATCCATCCTTTAAAAAATTATATAGCTTAATCTGAATTAAAATGATAAAGAGAGAAAAACAAATATTGTAAATTAACACATATATATGGAATCTAGGAAAATGGTATGTATGAACCTATTTGCAGGGCACGAATGGAGACGCAGAGATAGAGAATGGACTTATGGACATAATGGGAGAAGGAGAAGATGGGGTGAATTCAGAGACTAGCACTGACGTACTGTACACTCGTATGTATAAAATAGATAGCTAGTGGGAAGCTGCTGTATAACACAGGGGGCCCAACCTGGCTGCTCTGTGAGGACCTAAAGGGGCGGAGTGGGAG
>SJYX01013661.1:0-92078 GCA_006410675.1 Oreotragus oreotragus
TTTTTTTTTTTTTTCATTCCTGACAATGGATACTGCATTAGGAGGCTGGAATATTTATTAGCACAGACTCATAGCAATCTTATGATGTATTAATATCCTTGTTTTACAGCAGAGAGAACTGAGATAGTGAAAAACCAATAATGGTAATAGTAACAGCTTATGTTTATCAACACTTATCATGTGTCAGGCACAGTGCTTTACGTTCAGTATCTCTTTTAAACTTTCAACAACCCTAGGAGAGAGTCACTATTAGTAGCCTCAATTTTCAGATGAGGAGACGGAGTACCAAAAAGGTTAAGACTTGCCCAAGACTAGTAAGCCTTGAATCCTGAGCACTGTTTCCACTATCCTGGCTGTGTCCTGGAAAAATAATGTGATCAGGGTCTGGCACTTCACGGAAGCACCTGATCATGTCCCTCTGGAGACAGCAGCCCTGAGTGTCCTGTGTTCTACATACTTAGGTGAATCTATTTTCCCCCACCCGTGGGCATCCGTGGGTATGGCATGGCACTCCTGCTGAGGGTTGCTGCCTGCCTGCCCCTATTCCCACACCAGGGCCTTTGGGGCCCCAGGAAGCCGTGGGATCTGACTCATACCCTTACCCCCCAGTCCTGCCTGTGACTTGGGCCCGGATGTCCTGGGTTGGGTTGGCCGACCTGATTTGAACACCTCAGAACTGTAAGAGGTTGGCTATTGGCCTCCCTCTCTGGGTACTCCTGGGTACTGTTTTACTCTCACACTCACTGTGATTTAACCATAGCAGCCTGCTTTTTTCTCCATGTTCAATATGGCAAGTTTATTCTTGCTTGAGGCTTTTGTGGATATTGTTGCTTCTGCCTGGAACACCTTTCCCCAGCTCTTTCCACGCTGTTTCTTCCTTATCTGTCAAGTCTCAGATCAAATGTCACCTCCTCAGAGGGGCCTTCCCTGACCTTTCTATGCAAAGTAACTCATTTTTTCACTTTCTGTCATATTACTATTATATATATTTTTAATACATTCATCATGCCTTGAAATGACCGTGCTTATTTGCAAATGAGAAAGTGTGTGTAGAGACACTGTATATGTCTGGGAAACAGTAATTTTTAGTGTTTGCTTGTTTGTTGTCTTTCTCTTTTCCTGGAGTGAAAGGGTGAGAGCCACAACCGCTTTAGTCTTCACATGTGCATTCCTGTTACTAGATAAGAGTGTCTGGGGTAAGACTGCTGGGTTTGTTCAAACGATGAACGGAGTAGAAGAAACTAGATTAATGGTGCATTTCATAGATAAGGAAATTGAGACCCAGAGATGGGAGGCCCTTGTCCCAGAGAATTAGTGACAGAGTTGGGGTGAGAGCTAGCAGTTGCTTCCCACAACATTATTTTTCCCTCCTAATAGTCAGCAAACAGATCCTGACAGTCCTCTGGCGTGATGCTGTGTGGAGTGGCATGGTGCTCATGGTTCTCCGTCCTCCAGGAACATGTTGCAGACTGGGCAGAAATGTGCCCTGAGTGCTAGCTGGAAGGCATAGTGTGCCAGCAGTTGCCTGGCACTGAGTCTGAGTAGGGTGTGATGCAATTTGGGGGGTGCCAGGTGGTCAGAGGGCTTCTGTAGGGAAGTGACTTTAAGGCCAGGCCCAGCCAAGATGAGGAGGTACAGAGCTAGGCCTGAGGTCCTTCTGGAACTTAGGAAACTGGGCAGAGGATTTGGGGTAAGGGTCTCCTGGGTTGGGGGAGCTGACCCAGCTGGGCTAGGAAAAACCCTAAAGTCTTGACTGCCAGGCAGAGAAGTGTCAGTTTTTCCCTGCTCCATCGGCAGCACTGGGAAGTGATCAGAGCAGCTGGTTGGTAAACCTGAGCATGCATCAGAATCCCCTGAGTGGCTTGTTAGACAGACTGCAGGGCTGCGTTCCCCAGAGCAGCTCAGCCAGCTGGTGTCAGCGGAGCTGGGGCCGCCAGACCAGCTGCTCTTTGAGAACCCGTGGTGTGGCGTGCCTGATTTAGACTTAGCACACCTGGACAGGGGCTGCACCTGCTTCCTCATCTGTAAGATTCTGTGACGTAGGTGCTGCCTCCAGAGGGGTGCCATGAATGAGACAGTGCCTGTCAAGCACTCAGCGCAGGGCTGGTGTGGGGCTGCTGCGGTGTAAGTGACCTGTCGCTGCCGGCTGCTGAACACCATTCAGTCTTATTAACGATGCCGATCTTGAGGATGTTGAAGGGATTTCAGAAGGAGATGATGAAGAAGATCAGATGTTCCAGGCTTCGGCATAATTTGCCCTTCATCCTCTGCCACCTCTGGACCATTCTGTGTCCTCTATGGATGGATCATCCTCTGTGGTATCTCAGACGTCCTTCCATCCCTGTTTGGAACAGTGGAAGTATATACGTGGGAGGGCCACAGAGGACATCTGGCCCAAATTTCCTCAACAGCACCCAGCACCCCACAGGTGATGAGCCAGCCTCCCCTGGACCCCAGCACAGCATCAGGGAGCGCTCTGTGGGCGGCCCTTCCAGTGCTGTTACGGTGGCTCGCTGTGGTGGGCCCACCTCCTCTCTTGCCCCCCTGTTCACCCCTCTGCTCATGGCTCACTTGACCCCTTGGAGGGAGGAGAAGGAGGGAGGGAGAGGGCAGAGTAGGAGGTATGGTAAAAAGAGTGGGCAGCTGGCCAACAGAGGATCCGGGTTCCTCGCCTGTCTGTCTCCACTGTCCCCTGCAGCCGTGGGCGAGTCTCCCTCCCTTGGCCGGCTTTGGTGTCCCAGCCGGAGAACGAGGCAATTGCACTGACAGGTGTCTCAGGGCCGAAGCCCAGTGACTGGGCTGTCTTCTCTGCCCAGAGATTTCTGAGTCTGCTGCTGGGCCAGGCCTTTCTGTGCCCCACCCCCTGGCTTCTTGCTGCTGCCCCCTTGTGACGTAGGTGCTGCCTCCAGAGGAGTGCCAGCCCCTCCTTTATCCTGCTCCTCTTTGGAGAGTGTCAGCAGCTCCGTGAAGCGTTGCCAGAAGGAAGGTACAGCCACCACGGAAGTTTTTATCTGTGCCCCGCTCCCCCGTGACCAGCCCAGGACAGTCACTCCTCTGATAGGAACGGATGACTGGGCTGAGGAGCGGCGGCTCTTTGTCCAAGGGCTGTCCCCAGGCAGGGCTGAACTCTTGTCTCCCCAGGGACCTCACCCTGAGGCTGTTCCTTGTGTCCTTGAGCACCTGCTGGTGGACAGGCCGGTGGCCCAGGCAGAGGTGTGTGTGTGGGGGGGTGGGGGTAGTGGGGGAGGGCTGGGATGCTCTGGGAGTCATGTCACCAAGGCGTCCTACTCAGCGGTCAGAGCTGGTATTTTTAGGGCGGGCGTGGGGGTGTCCCATGAGTCAGGGGCCCTTGGTTTGGTCTCCACCCACAGTGGAGGAGGCTTACACCACTCTCGGCTGGCCAGCAGACCATGATCTTGGTCAGCTTCATCTCTGGGGTCTGAGGAACCCTGGTCTTGCCACAGCCCCACTTCTGCCTCTGGAGTGTAGCACCCCCTCCAATCCCAATCTCTGGGAAGAGGAACAAGGGTCCGAATATGGCAGCATTAACTTTTAGAAAATGCAAAGGAATCTTTCAGACACAGAGGTAACGTGCAGACACTTAGGAGAGCCACCGTTCAGCTTAAGAAATAACATATTCTTTTCATTTGAAATTTCTCCCTGATCATCTCCTTCCCCACTCTTCCAGAAGTAACAAGGGTTCTAAATTTAGAATTTATTCTCTTGTATTTCTCTACAGTTTTATGGATATTGTAAGTATATACATCCCCAAACAATATGTAATATTGTTTTATATGTTTTAAGATGTTACTTAAATGTTTCCAACTGTGTTCTTCTGCAGCTTGCTTGTTTTGCTTTTTGTTATGTTTGAGAGATTCATTTCTGTTTGGATCTCTGGCTGTGGCCTATTTGTTTTTCACAACTGTATAGTGTTAATAGGGGCTTCCCTAGTGCCTCAGTGGTAAAGAATCTGCCTGTCAAACAGGAGATGTGGATTTGATCCCTGGGTTGGGAAGATACCCAGGAGAAGGAAATGGCACCCCACTCCATCATTCTTGCCTGAAAAGTCTCATGGACAGAGGAGCTTGGAAGACTAGAGTCTGTGGGGTCACAAAGAGTCGGACACGACATAGTGCCTAAACAGCATAGTACTAACATTCACTGGTATGAAATGGCCCTGATGTTTTTATTCATTTTCTTCTTTGTTAGCTTATTTCCAGTCTTCACTGTTGAAACAGGACGTCTGTGGCTTTTGTCTGGTCGGCGGTCCCTGGAAGCTATTCTCTTCCCGGCCACTGTGGCTCCTGTTGGGTTAGCGGGAGTGCTGCGGATCCTAGTTGGTCCTCACAGCATTTCCCTGGGGAGAGGAAACCAGGAAAGTGAGGTCTGCTCAGGGTCACTTGATGAGAGAGCGGAACCAGGATCTGAACCCTGGTTTCCCAGAAACCCTCTTTTCACCGTATTTGGTATGAGGGGAATTCTCAAAAGTTGTCATCTTCCCCCATGGAGAAAAGTTACAGGGTTGGAGAAAGCCTTTGTTGGGCATTTTGGGCACAAGTACACAGGAGGACAGTTGAGTCTCCCTTCCCTTTAGGTCCAGGGTTGGCCTAGTGCCCTTTGACCCTATAGCTGATAGGCGAGGGGCTCCTCCTGGGTCAACAGTGCCAGCTGCTGGGTTGGGGGGTGGGTGGGTGGGGAAGCCAGGCTTCTAGGCATGGCAGTAGGTGCACCAGTGGATCCCAGGAGCTGTGAGGAGGCGAAGGCTAGCAGGCTGGAGTTGCTTGGACTGGCTTCTCAGCCCTTCTTCGGGGGCTGTTGGCAGTGGTGAGTACAGGCTGGGGACTGATGATCAAGAGGGGGGCATTCTGCTTGGTCCTTGGGAACTGGGCCACCTTGAGCCCAGCATTGCACCCGTCTGGACTCGGCTTCCTCTCCAGCAAAGCAGGGATAAGGCCCCATGTGAGGGCCCACGGGCGGTGGATGGGAGGCTTCACCTTGTTCCTACACCAAAGTCTGGTACTTTTCTTACCACCTTTGTTGCCGCAGACCCAGCCTTGACCTTCCTGAAGGTAGATCCTTTCTGGAAGGTTCCAGGTTGAAACAATCTACAGTTACCAACTCTCCATCTGCCAAATTCCTTGACTAGAAAACTCGACCCTGGACTTTACCTCTTGACTTTTTTTTTTTTAACATTCTGTTCGCTGCTTTTTAAGTCTTTATATGATAACTAGTCATCTACATTTTTTTCTCTATTAATTTCACTTTGGTCAAATATTTCCCAGAATGAAGTTAGAGTACAGGAATTTCCTGCATATATGTAAATTATTTATCATGAAACAATATACATCACAGACTGTTAGAATTGAGAAAGACCGTAGAAATACTGATTTTACTAATGAATAAGTTCTTTGGTTCAGGTGATGAAGTCCCTCCTGATTTGTGAACTAGTCCCTATAACATGTCTGTGCATAGGAGGCAGATTCATAGTAAGCAGGCTCTCATCCCTGCCCTCCGCCAAGCAGCCTCATTTGGTGCCAGAACAATAGCCCTTTCTTATTGTTCTGACTTTGTCAAGCAACTTAAAAACAAAGTCAACTCTCCCTTTAAAAGAGTCACAAAATAACATGCGCTCATTGGAGGAAAAAAACTCCAAAAACTCAAGGGATGCCAAAGGTATAAAGTAGAAAATGAAAGTGGTCTTTTTTTCTCCTTCTTCTCTTCTACCTGTTTTTAAAAATCAATTTTAAAAATAGAACAGGCTAGATTCCTCTTGTAAAGAGTTAAAAAATCTACGTTTTAAAATAAAGGTTTCCTTTGATTCCAGTCCCCTAGCCCAAGTCCTTCTCTAGAGCTGACTACTAGCCGCGGTTTGGTGCGTATCTTTCCAGACCTTTTCTTGTGCATATGTAAGATTTTATAGTATATGTATATGTTTACGCACACATACAGGGCTTCCCTTGGTGGCTGAAATGGTGAAGCTCTCTGGCTGCAATGCAGGAGACGTGATTTTGATCTCTGGGTCGGGAAGATCCCCTGGAGAAGGGAATAGCTACACACCCACTCCATTATTCTTTCCTGGGAGATCCCATAGACAGAGGAGCCTGGTGGTGTCCATGGGTTTGCAAAGAGTCAGACACGACTGAGCAACTGACACTAACACACACACACACATGCATACACTCGCACACATAGTTGTGTGTGTATGAATGTGTGTAACAGGATAAATAATATCTCATTATACATCAATACTTTGCTTTTTTCCTTAACAGTATTTTATGGGCACCTTTCTGTCACTGCAAAGCAGTCTGCCCATTCTTTTTGATGTCCGTGTACTATTCCATTGAATGAATGCATCACAGTTTATTAAACCTGCCCCCTCTTGATGAACATTCAGGACATTTTTGCTATTAGAAGCCATGTGTCAGTGTGCATCTTTGTCCAGTCTCTGTACAGTGATACGGAGATTTCTAGCTTCTTAAATAGGTGGTCACTGAATGAGTTACCTCTGGCCCTTTAAATAATTGAAACTTCCTCAAGCATACTTTTTTACAAGATAACTTTCATCTCAGCCATACAAACCTGATTTTTTAAAATTAATTTTTACTGAAGTATAGTTGCTCTACCGAGCCTGATTGTTGACATAATTGAGAAAGGACATTCTTTACTGTGGATGACCCAGGTATAAGAAAAGCAAATGCCCACACAGCTACATCAGTAGGAACATAACACCTAAAAGGGTGGAGATGAAAGTCCCTTTGTTTGGTCAGGCAGGCCACATCTGTTGTCCATTTTCAAGGTCAGATACAGATACGGTGGGAGTGGAGGGGACGGGGTGGGGAGGGGTCCAGAAGCCTGTCCCTGTGAACAGAGCAGGGAGCAAGGGCTAGTCTGCTTCTTGGGTGCTGCAGGTTCTGAATCTGCTCAGGGCTGAAATGGAGAAGGGGGGCATCTTGTTCCTTATTCTCAGGGACCCCAGAGGGCAGAGCAGGGGCAGTGGAAGCAGGGCTGGGAGTAGCTTCACTGCAGTTAGTGCTGGCTGCCCGGGGGTGCTCCTTGGGGAGGAAGTTGGTCTGGGTTACTGAAGATGGTCAACCAGAGTCCCCTGGCTCTCCTGGGGACTGGGTAAGTCTGGGCCTGAATCTCCCCTGAGCTTCCTTTCAACCTGAGACCCTACGCTCTGGCAACTGCTGGTAGTCCAGGGCAGACTGACACCTGATCTCATGCAAGGTTAGTGACACAGAGAGGCAGCGGCTGGGAACCTGGGGCGTTGCAGGCAGTGGAACAACAGGACTGGTGTCCTCCCCCTGAGCTTGAGCCTGTGCCTCTCCGCCAGCACAGGCCAGTGGAAAGGGCACTGGTGTGGAGTCTGATAGAATGAGGCTGGGTTCTTCATTCTGCCACCAACCAGCTGTGTTTCCTCAGGCAAGTGACTTGACTTGCCTGAGTCTGCCCCCTCATCTGAAAAATAGAGATGGTGCCATCCAGCCAAGAGGATTGGTTTCCTTGCTGGAAAATAGATAAGAATGTTCATCTCTGTGTGGTAAGAAGAAAACGAGGGAATACTGTGCATAACGACGCAGCACAGTGCCTGGCATATGGGAGCACAGGGCTGTCAGGGCCCATCCCAGCTGCAGTTAGATGCTCCTTGGTCCTCTTATGCAGAGTTTTCAGCCAGCTAATGGCCCAGTCCTCCCCACCGTGCCTAGGCTGGTAGTGTAGAGCTTGGATCTTGGAGGCTAGGTAGGGCCAGTGGGGCTCTCTCTGTGGGTGAGTCAGTGGATGGGAGTGGGGAGGAGGGACACGGGAGATGCCAGCTGTGCTTGAGAGACATGACACTCAGGCTGACCTGGAGCCTGGATGCAGGCTAGGGAGGAGGGTAGGACCTGGGGAAGGGCTGCAGACATCGTCTGGGGGTTTCCAACTGCCCTTGGGAAGGTGACACACCCTTGAGAGCACTGCAGGAGGGTTTGCGAGGCAGGACATCCACTAGGGCGTTGGGAGGGATGGGAGCTAGGGTGTGCGTACTCACTCATGCCCTACTCTTTGCAACCCCGTGGACTGTAACCCAGCAGGCTCCTCTGGCCATGGGATTTTCCAGGCAAGAATACTGAAATGGGTTGCCATTTCCTACTCCAGGGATTGAATCCCTGTCTCCTGCATCTCCTGCATTGACAGGTGGATTCTTTATCACAGAACCACCTGGGAAGGTTCTGAGCTGGGGAGAGTAGCCTTTTTAAGATCAGAAGATTTTAGAAATAGATGGCAATATATTGCAAGTTCTGGAATGTTAGAACTAGAAAAGGCCTTAAAAGTTGTCTAGTCTGCCCCCTATTGTATTATTGCTCTCGTCAACAACCCCTCCTTTTAGAAAACTGAGGCCAGGTGATGGAAAATGTTTGCCATGGTGTATCTAGGCTAGAGGGCTTCTCTGGTGGGCCAGTGGTAAAGAATCTGCCTGCCAATGCAGGAGACGTGGGTTCAGTCCCTGGGTCAGGAAGACCTGTTGGAGGAGGAAGTGACAACCCACTCCAGTATTCTTGCCTGGGAAATCCCATGGACAGAGGAGCCTGGCGGGCTATAGTCCATGGGGTCACAAAGAGTCAGACATGACTTAGCGACTGCAACGACAGCCTCCACTAGATCCCATGATTCCTGAGCCCCGCCCATTCCTCATATTACACTCTGTGCCTGTAGCCTCTTTCTTACTGAATTGTTTGGAAAGACTGATTACATCCTCGGCTTCTCACTTGTGAGATGCCGGGGTGGGCTCCTTGGGTACACACTGTTTAAGGTAGGTGCAGTATCTCTGCTGACAGTCATCAGAGGACTCGGCCTGCTCTCTGATGGATGGACCTGGAGCCACAGTTTCCCTGATTGTGAAATGGGTGGAGTGGTCTGGAGGTCATCGTGAAGTGTGGAAGTGGGAAGATGTTTGTTTTAGCTTGCGAGATGTTTCATAATGCCTCACTTCCCGTCAGCCCTTGGGGGTCTTGCAGGATATTCCCGTTTACTGTTGAGGAAATTGAGGCTCAGATGATTCCTGATCTTTCCTGAACGTGGCCTTGGTCCAAGGGCTTCTCATAGCTTCAGTTTCACCAGCTGTGGTGTTGTCCCAGTGTTCCTGCTTACAGTTATTTGCAATTCACAAGAACTAAGTGGATGCTGCAACCCGTCAGCTGGGCTGTTAGGGGCTGCCTCAGCCTTTTCGTAAGACCCTGCCAAGTGCCAGGTGCTTCGTGAGGTATTATAGTTATTATCATTTGGAAATCTTATTACAGAATGAATGCATTCCTTTATTGGATGAATCAGATAATCAGGAAATAAGCGAGAACTCCCCCCCAGTTGTTCACGTCGTTTCATTTAGTTTCTTCACTCTGGCATCCATGGCTTCTGTCCTTTTTTTCTGTTGTACAGACGAGGCTCAGAGACGGTGAGGGGTGGCCAGTGTCACGCAGCCTGCAGGGGGGGGCGAAGCTGGGGCGACGTGTGAGCAGGGCTCCGGCTCAGGGCTCCTCCTCCTTTGTTGCACCCTGCGTGTCCCACCTGCTTCCGTCTCCGATCCTGCCCTGTTGGGACCCTTTCTTCCTGATCCAGGGCTGTGCTATCTTCTCTGTGTGTGCTGGGTCCCCTCCTCTTTCTTGCCCTGTGGCTGGCTCCCAAAGTTTGGGTCTCCGTGGATCCTTAGGCCAGCATGAAGACATCACCCAGTTTGTCTCTAGTCCAGGCTCCGCTCTCTGTGCCTATGAGGGAGTTGAGGTACACAGAATGGACAGCTTGCCCGTGGCCGTCAGATTGTGCAGTAGAGTAGATGCCAGGACTTACGACTTTCTGTCCTTGCCTTCTTTCTGG
This sequence comes from Oreotragus oreotragus, assembly GCA_006410675.1. NCBI lineage: Eukaryota > Metazoa > Chordata > Mammalia > Artiodactyla > Bovidae > Oreotragus > Oreotragus oreotragus. The sequence goes on from SJYX01013661.1 coordinate 9,850, forward strand.
AGACCCTTCCCTCCGCCACACTGTCCCCCGCACCCACCAGCTTCCCTGGCAGCCCCTGCCGTTCCCTGGGGAGGTCGCTTGTGGCCGCTGTGTCCTCCCAATTCCCAGGGCCAGAGACCTACTCAGCTGTCCTCCCTGGGCTGGCGAGAACTTCACTTCCCCCGGAGCCGCAGGGTCTGGCTGGCCTCAGGATGCAGCCAGTGCCCAGTGGCATTGGATCAGGCTAANCCCATGGAGAAAAGTTACAGGGTTGGAGAAAGCCTTTGTTGGGCATTTTGGGCACAAGTACACAGGAGGACAGTTGAGTCTCCCTTCCCTTTAGGTCCAGGGTTGGCCTAGTGCCCTTTGACCCTATAGCTGATAGGCGAGGGGCTCCTCCTGGGTCAACAGTGCCAGCTGCTGGGTTGGGGGGTGGGTGGGTGGGGAAGCCAGGCTTCTAGGCATGGCAGTAGGTGCACCAGTGGATCCCAGGAGCTGTGAGGAGGCGAAGGCTAGCAGGCTGGAGTTGCTTGGACTGGCTTCTCAGCCCTTCTTCGGGGGCTGTTGGCAGTGGTGAGTACAGGCTGGGGACTGATGATCAAGAGGGGGGCATTCTGCTTGGTCCTTGGGAACTGGGCCACCTTGAGCCCAGCATTGCACCCGTCTGGACTCGGCTTCCTCTCCAGCAAAGCAGGGATAAGGCCCCATGTGAGGGCCCACGGGCGGTGGATGGGAGGCTTCACCTTGTTCCTACACCAAAGTCTGGTACTTTTCTTACCACCTTTGTTGCCGCAGACCCAGCCTTGACCTTCCTGAAGGTAGATCCTTTCTGGAAGGTTCCAGGTTGAAACAATCTACAGTTACCAACTCTCCATCTGCCAAATTCCTTGACTAGAAAACTCGACCCTGGACTTTACCTCTTGACTTTTTTTTTTTTAACATTCTGTTCGCTGCTTTTTAAGTCTTTATATGATAACTAGTCATCTACATTTTTTTCTCTATTAATTTCACTTTGGTCAAATATTTCCCAGAATGAAGTTAGAGTACAGGAATTTCCTGCATATATGTAAATTATTTATCATGAAACAATATACATCACAGACTGTTAGAATTGAGAAAGACCGTAGAAATACTGATTTTACTAATGAATAAGTTCTTTGGTTCAGGTGATGAAGTCCCTCCTGATTTGTGAACTAGTCCCTATAACATGTCTGTGCATAGGAGGCAGATTCATAGTAAGCAGGCTCTCATCCCTGCCCTCCGCCAAGCAGCCTCATTTGGTGCCAGAACAATAGCCCTTTCTTATTGTTCTGACTTTGTCAAGCAACTTAAAAACAAAGTCAACTCTCCCTTTAAAAGAGTCACAAAATAACATGCACTCATTGGAGGAAAAAAACTCCAAAAACTCAAGGGATGCCAAAGGTATAAAGTAGAAAATGAAAGTGGTCTTTTTTTCTCCTTCTTCTCTTCTACCTGTTTTTAAAAATCAATTTTAAAAATAGAACAGGCTAGATTCCTCTTGTAAAGAGTTAAAAAATCTACGTTTTAAAATAAAGGTTTCCTTTGATTCCAGTCCCCTAGCCCAAGTCCTTCTCTAGAGCTGACTACTAGCCGCGGTTTGGTGCGTATCTTTCCAGACCTTTTCTTGTGCATATGTAAGATTTTATAGTATATGTATATGTTTACGCACACATACAGGGCTTCCCTTGGTGGCTGAAATGGTGAAGCTCTCTGGCTGCAATGCAGGAGACGTGATTTTGATCTCTGGGTCGGGAAGATCCCCTGGAGAAGGGAATAGCTACACACCCACTCCATTATTCTTTCCTGGGAGATCCCATAGACAGAGGAGCCTGGTGGTGTCCATGGGTTTGCAAAGAGTCAGACACGACTGAGCAACTGACACTAACACACACACACACATGCATACACTCGCACACATAGTTGTGTGTGTATGAATGTGTGTAACAGGATAAATAATATCTCATTATACATCAATACTTTGCTTTTTTCCTTAACAGTATTTTATGGGCACCTTTCTGTCACTGCAAAGCAGTCTGCCCATTCTTTTTGATGTCCGTGTACTATTCCATTGAATGAATGCATCACAGTTTATTAAACCTGCCCCCTCTTGATGAACATTCAGGACATTTTTGCTATTAGAAGCCATGTGTCAGTGTGCATCTTTGTCCAGTCTCTGTACAGTGATACGGAGATTTCTAGCTTCTTAAATAGGTGGTCACTGAATGAGTTACCTCTGGCCCTTTAAATAATTGAAACTTCCTCAAGCATACTTTTTTACAAGATAACTTTCATCTCAGCCATACAAACCTGATTTTTTAAAATTAATTTTTACTGAAGTATAGTTGCTCTACCGAGCCTGATTGTTGACATAATTGAGAAAGGACATTCTTTACTGTGGATGACCCAGGTATAAGAAAAGCAAATGCCCACACAGCTACATCAGTAGGAACATAACACCTAAAAGGGTGGAGATGAAAGTCCCTTTGTTTGGTCAGGCAGGCCACATCTGTTGTCCATTTTCAAGGTCAGATACAGATACGGTGGGAGTGGAGGGGACGGGGTGGGGAGGGGTCCAGAAGCCTGTCCCTGTGAACAGAGCAGGGAGCAAGGGCTAGTCTGCTTCTTGGGTGCTGCAGGTTCTGAATCTGCTCAGGGCTGAAATGGAGAAGGGGGGCATCTTGTTCCTTATTCTCAGGGACCCCAGAGGGCAGAGCAGGGGCAGTGGAAGCAGGGCTGGGAGTAGCTTCACTGCAGTTAGTGCTGGCTGCCCGGGGGTGCTCCTTGGGGAGGAAGTTGGTCTGGGTTACTGAAGATGGTCAACCAGAGTCCCCTGGCTCTCCTGGGGACTGGGTAAGTCTGGGCCTGAATCTCCCCTGAGCTTCCTTTCAACCTGAGACCCTACGCTCTGGCAACTGCTGGTAGTCCAGGGCAGACTGACACCTGATCTCATGCAAGGTTAGTGACACAGAGAGGCAGCGGCTGGGAACCTGGGGCGTTGCAGGCAGTGGAACAACAGGACTGGTGTCCTCCCCCTGAGCTTGAGCCTGTGCCTCTCCGCCAGCACAGGCCAGTGGAAAGGGCACTGGTGTGGAGTCTGATAGAATGAGGCTGGGTTCTTCATTCTGCCACCAACCAGCTGTGTTTCCTCAGGCAAGTGACTTGACTTGCCTGAGTCTGCCCCCTCATCTGAAAAATAGAGATGGTGCCATCCAGCCAAGAGGATTGGTTTCCTTGCTGGAAAATAGATAAGAATGTTCATCTCTGTGTGGTAAGAAGAAAACGAGGGAATACTGTGCATAACGACGCAGCACAGTGCCTGGCATATGGGAGCACAGGGCTGTCAGGGCCCATCCCAGCTGCAGTTAGATGCTCCTTGGTCCTCTTATGCAGAGTTTTCAGCCAGCTAATGGCCCAGTCCTCCCCACCGTGCCTAGGCTGGTAGTGTAGAGCTTGGATCTTGGAGGCTAGGTAGGGCCAGTGGGGCTCTCTCTGTGGGTGAGTCAGTGGATGGGAGTGGGGAGGAGGGACACGGGAGATGCCAGCTGTGCTTGAGAGACATGACACTCAGGCTGACCTGGAGCCTGGATGCAGGCTAGGGAGGAGGGTAGGACCTGGGGAAGGGCTGCAGACATCGTCTGGGGGTTTCCAACTGCCCTTGGGAAGGTGACACACCCTTGAGAGCACTGCAGGAGGGTTTGCGAGGCAGGACATCCACTAGGGCGTTGGGAGGGATGGGAGCTAGGGTGTGCGTACTCACTCATGCCCTACTCTTTGCAACCCCGTGGACTGTAACCCAGCAGGCTCCTCTGGCCATGGGATTTTCCAGGCAAGAATACTGAAATGGGTTGCCATTTCCTACTCCAGGGATTGAATCCCTGTCTCCTGCATCTCCTGCATTGACAGGTGGATTCTTTATCACAGAACCACCTGGGAAGGTTCTGAGCTGGGGAGAGTAGCCTTTTTAAGATCAGAAGATTTTAGAAATAGATGGCAATATATTGCAAGTTCTGGAATGTTAGAACTAGAAAAGGCCTTAAAAGTTGTCTAGTCTGCCCCCTATTGTATTATTGCTCTCGTCAACAACCCCTCCTTTTAGAAAACTGAGGCCAGGTGATGGAAAATGTTTGCCATGGTGTATCTAGGCTAGAGGGCTTCTCTGGTGGGCCAGTGGTAAAGAATCTGCCTGCCAATGCAGGAGACGTGGGTTCAGTCCCTGGGTCAGGAAGACCTGTTGGAGGAGGAAGTGACAACCCACTCCAGTATTCTTGCCTGGGAAATCCCATGGACAGAGGAGCCTGGCGGGCTATAGTCCATGGGNGGTAAAGAATCTGCCTGCCAATGCAGGAGACGTGGGTTCAGTCCCTGGGTCAGGAAGACCTGTTGGAGGAGGAAGTGACAACCCACTCCAGTATTCTTGCCTGGGAAATCCCATGGACAGAGGAGCCTGGCGGGCTATAGTCCATGGGGTCACAAAGAGTCAGACATGACTTAGCGACTGCAACGACAGCCTCCACTAGATCCCATGATTCCTGAGCCCCGCCCATTCCTCATATTACACTCTGTGCCTGTAGCCTCTTTCTTACTGAATTGTTTGGAAAGACTGATTACATCCTCGGCTTCTCACTTGTGAGATGCCGGGGTGGGCTCCTTGGGTACACACTGTTTAAGGTAGGTGCAGTATCTCTGCTGACAGTCATCAGAGGACTCGGCCTGCTCTCTGATGGATGGACCTGGAGCCACAGTTTCCCTGATTGTGAAATGGGTGGAGTGGTCTGGAGGTCATCGTGAAGTGTGGAAGTGGGAAGATGTTTGTTTTAGCTTGCGAGATGTTTCATAATGCCTCACTTCCCGTCAGCCCTTGGGGGTCTTGCAGGATATTCCCGTTTACTGTTGAGGAAATTGAGGCTCAGATGATTCCTGATCTTTCCTGAACGTGGCCTTGGTCCAAGGGCTTCTCATAGCTTCAGTTTCACCAGCTGTGGTGTTGTCCCAGTGTTCCTGCTTACAGTTATTTGCAATTCACAAGAACTAAGTGGATGCTGCAACCCGTCAGCTGGGCTGTTAGGGGCTGCCTCAGCCTTTTCGTAAGACCCTGCCAAGTGCCAGGTGCTTCGTGAGGTATTATAGTTATTATCATTTGGAAATCTTATTACAGAATGAATGCATTCCTTTATTGGATGAATCAGATAATCAGGAAATAAGCGAGAACTCCCCCCCAGTTGTTCACGTCGTTTCATTTAGTTTCTTCACTCTGGCATCCATGGCTTCTGTCCTTTTTTTCTGTTGTACAGACGAGGCTCAGAGACGGTGAGGGGTGGCCAGTGTCACGCAGCCTGCAGGGGGGGGCGAAGCTGGGGCGACGTGTGAGCAGGGCTCCGGCTCAGGGCTCCTCCTCCTTTGTTGCACCCTGCGTGTCCCACCTGCTTCCGTCTCCGATCCTGCCCTGTTGGGACCCTTTCTTCCTGATCCAGGGCTGTGCTATCTTCTCTGTGTGTGCTGGGTCCCCTCCTCTTTCTTGCCCTGTGGCTGGCTCCCAAAGTTTGGGTCTCCGTGGATCCTTAGGCCAGCATGAAGACATCACCCAGTTTGTCTCTAGTCCAGGCTCCGCTCTCTGTGCCTATGAGGGAGTTGAGGTACACAGAATGGACAGCTTGCCCGTGGCCGTCAGATTGTGCAGTAGAGTAGATGCCAGGACTTACGACTTTCTGTCCTTGCCTTCTTTCTGGAGACCCTTCCCTCCGCCACACTGTCCCCCGCACCCACCAGCTTCCCTGGCAGCCCCTGCCGTTCCCTGGGGAGGTCGCTTGTGGCCGCTGTGTCCTCCCAATTCCCAGGGCCAGAGACCTACTCAGCTGTCCTCCCTGGGCTGGCGAGAACTTCACTTCCCCCGGAGCCGCAGGGTCTGGCTGGCCTCAGGATGCAGCCAGTGCCCAGTGGCATTGGATCAGGCTAAGCCCCCAAGTGGGCCTTAGTTTCCTCACCTGTGGAACAGATGTCAGCCCTGCCTCCTTCCCACAGCTCTCGTGACAATCCAGTGGAAAAACATGCTTGAGAAGTCGTAGCGATTTTGCAAATGTTACTGACTAAGCAAATTCATATCATTTGGGAACCCTGGGAGCCTCTACTCCTGGCAGCAGCACACAGCTAATTGAAAGACAGCTTCTAAAGGGCTGAAGTGTCTCAATGCAGAGGCTTCATTTTGAATCTAGCCTTTTTCAACCTTAACTCTTGGGTGAGGTTGCGATCTGGGCCCATGCCCCACCACCTCTCCTCACCGCCCCCCACCCCACCCGGACTCCTTCCCATCCTCCCATCCCCACCCTCCTACCCCTGCTCACCCCTCCCTNATCTGGGCCCATGCCCCACCACCTCTCCTCACCGCCCCCCACCCCACCCGGACTCCTTCCCATCCTCCCATCCCCACCCTCCTACCCCTGCTCACCCCTCCCTCCTCACCCCACCTCCATCCCCTCAGCTGCTGTCTCCTCCTTCTTCTCTTCTGACTCCTTCAGTTTCAATAGCATCGTCTCCATCTTTACACTCTGTGGTCACTGCCTGACTTGCCATCTGTCTGGGCCCTTTTCTGCCCCCAAACCAGGCCTTTCTGGTTCCAGTGGGTGCCCCCACGTTTTTCAGGGTGGGCTGTGGGGACCCCCCTCAACCTTAAACCAGGATCTTGTTTTGGAAGAAAGTCTGAGCTGCCTGTATCTTCACCCCCAGCTGTTTCTGTTTTTGCACAGTGGGTTGGTGTCTCCTGCTGGTGGGTCACCTGATCTGTAGCTGCTAGACCCAGGCCCAGGTGGACACAGAGTCCATGCTGGACTTGGCAAGAACCCGGAGAGGGGGGCCTGCAGTGCAGTGAGTGAGTGCAGGAGCAGAAATGGAGATGGGGCAGTGGCAGACTGGAGAGAGAGCAGGGGCCCTTCTAGCTCTTCCCCGACATTGTGTGTGACCTTGGTCTTCACGCTCCGGGGCCTGCCTGCTGCCCTCACACCCTAAGTGAGGGTCAAATGAGCTCGTGTCCCGGGATGCCTAGGCGCTGAGCTCCAGTACTGCCCCAAGCGAGGCGTGGGGGTGGGGTCAGCGCCTCCTTTCCCCTGTCCACACCCATCCCTCTGTCTCTGATGGAGGGAAATGTACCGTCAGCATGGAAGACAGGATGATGACGCAGGCCCTCATTCCAGGAGCCTTGGGGCGCCTGGTAATGGACTTGGCCTCATTGTCCTTGGAAATTCCTGTCCAGCTCTGTCATCCTGGGAATGAGTCCCCTCTCTAGGAAAGATCTCAAAACCACACAGACCAGGAGCAGAGTTCCCATCTGCCCAGAAGTCATCCTGAAACTTCCGCTGACCATCTCGGCATGAGGTCAGCGGGATGTGGAAATTCCCTGTTCCCCTCTTTGTGTTTCTTGCCTCCAGAAGTCCAAGCCGTCCTCTGGGTAGCTCTTCTGGTCTCCAGAGAGGACTTTCTCACAGTAAGCTATTTGGTCTGAGCTCCCTCTGCCCGCAGCCTGTACTTTCCCCCTGCCCCCAGCTCTGCCCACCCAGGCTGGAGTCGAGAGAATAGCCTACCTGCCCCTCAGCTGCTTCCCCGGAGCCCCCTTCCCTGGAGGCTCCCCAGTGCTGAGGGAGAGCGTGCGTGGTTTGGAGAATGGGAAGGTGGGGTTTCAATTCCTGGGTCCTGCATCCTGCTCTGTTGCTTGGTGTGACATCTGGGCATCTGCAAGGGAGCTTAGTTGTGCCAGGCTCAGTTCTAGAAGTGTATGGCTGTCCCGGTGTCTCTGGTCAGTGGATCACAGTCAGGCTCTCAGGATGTTTGCACGTGGCTTCTCAGGAGGCAGGCGTGGGATCAAGGGCTCCTCTGGTCCTTTCCGTCTCTCTGCTCTGATTAGAGATTTCCTGGGGCTCTGTTTTGGACCACTCTGATGACACCTTGGTAGACCAGATGGACTTGGCACCTGCTCTCCTGGAGCTTCTAATCTATTGGGCAGGCCAGATGTGGAGTAAAAATATTCCCAAATTATCACATATTGTCAACTGTGAGATCCATGTAGGGTGAGTATGGAGTGGTGAGCAGGAACCCAGACGCCTGCTGTCACTTATCACCAGAGGTGCTTCGGGTTCCTTTCAGGTCTCGGTCTTCCCATCTGTGGACTCCATGCAGCTGTCAGTCGCCTCTCGCTTTCCAAGTGCCAGGCCTGCACGGGCACCACAGATGAGGAGGGCATGCTCCCGCCTCCAGGAGATTGTCAGTCAGGTACATAAAGACTTACCCAGTCATACCTATCCCATTCTGGGTGTAAGGGCCTGCTGGAGAGGCACACAGGAGAAAGGGGAGCACAGAGGTAGGAACCCCCCAACATCTACCAACATTTGGAGCTCCTTGCTCCATGCCAGTCACTGCCCAGTGCCTCACCCACACTGCCTTAGTGAGCACTTCAGAGCTTTCTTTGCTCTGCTGTGTAATGTTGATCTTTTGAATTAAAAATAAGTCTCCCATAAGCTGGTGACTTCTGTGTTGGGTGTGTGGGCAGCTGTCCTGTGCCTCTGGGGCTCAGTGAGGGTGTGGGTGGCTTGCAAGTATGTGTTTCTCTTGTCAGTCTTTGGGGGACGGGGGTCTCACTCACCAGAACTTTTTCTTTCTGGCTCATGGCATCCCAGGATAATGGGGACCCTGTGGCCCAAATCCTTGTTATCTCTTGTGCTATAGGGCAAGGGAAACAGCCCAGAGTGGCTGGACAGATAGCTCCATGTTATCTTGCAAACAGGCTTGAACTTGCCTGTTGCCCCTCTGGCCTGAGTCTTGTTGGAGCTGTGTGAGAATAGCAGGCGATCGACTTGGCTTTCTCAGGTGGATCTGGGTCTGCCTCTTGCCTCGCTTGCTGGCTGTGTAATCCTGGCTGAGTTTCCTCACCTCACTGAGCCTCCATTATCAAGTGAGGATAATACTATGTGTGTTGGGGCTGTTGTACAGCTTAACTGAGATAATGCAGCCAAAGGATTTAATGCAGTGCCTGGCAAGTAGGTTAATGAATGAGCTATTATTAGTCTTTTTTTTTTTGTACTCTTTTAGCAAAACACTTGTGGGTGCTCAAAGGATCTTTGAGGACTTGTGACTGGAATCATTTTGGCCCTGGCGGTGGTGATCTTGGGAGGGAGGTACCGGGGCTCCAACTCTTTCTGGAGCCCCTGATGGTGGAAACCTTTGGAGCTCTTCTGTGGTTGGTAAGCTCTTTGTAGGGCTGGAGGTTGAATCAGTTTTTCAGCCTCAGGGCCTTTGCACTTACTGTTCTCTCTGCCTGAAACAATATTCCCCCAGATATCTGCATGGCTAGTTCCCTTACCTCCTTCAGGTGGGTCCTGAAGGTGAGCTCTCCTTCCCTGTGAGCCCTTTTCTGACACCTTCATTTAAAATTAAGGCTCTACCTCATACTTCCTGCTTAATTGCTGTCCGTAAGTATTTCCATTACCCCTAATACTGTGCTCATCTCTCTCATTGTCTATCTTCTTCCACCACTACAATATAAGCTCCAAAAGGATTTTTTTTTTGTCTGTTTTGTTTGCTGATAATTACCTAGCACCTAGACTAGCATCCAGCACAGAACAGATGCTCAATCAATAATAATGAATGCAAGAAAGAAACTTCTCTACTAAGTCACAAAAGTTGGAATTCTGAAATCACTTTGCAGAGGGGTTTCAGATGAAATAAAGCCAGTGAAATTGAACAGAGTAATGCAAAGCACTTGCTGCGCAAGCAGATAGTGCTTTGATGGAAAGTACATCTGTTCGTTAGAACTGGAAGGAGGAGGGTGACAGTGTCAACTCGTATATTAAATATTAGTCAGGGGGTTTTCTTTTTCTTTCTTTTAGAAAAGCTAGCGTACATATAAATGGAACTTCGGATTGGATGACTTGCTTATCCCTTTGGGCACAACATTTCACTTTAAAGATCACTGATTTAGTGTAAGACTTTCATTTCCCCTCCGCAGGGAGGGGAAGGGACTGCCCACGATCCCACAGTGAGTTAACAGTTAGACTATTTATTCATTCGATAAGTGTTTGCTGGACATTCCCATCAGAGCTAATACCCTGCTGGGCACTGGGAATGCAGTGATTCAGGGTCCCGCTTCTTCTGGACCCCATCAGTAGGACATGAAGCTCATGTGTTTTGACTCCCAGGCCAATGCTTTTTCTTATACTTCACACTGCTCCTCACAGTTGACTGCTGTTCCAAATGAACTGGCGGTGCAGTGAGGCTGCTGAAAGAAACTGACGGTGTTCTTAGGTCACGTGAACAGAGGCAGAGTGTGCAGATCAAAGGAAGTGACCGTCCTGCCCTGCTGTGCCACGGGCCGGCCTGTGGTGCTGTGCTCTCCTCTGGGCTCTGGGGACTGCCTTCCAGGGCGCGATTGTCTGGGGCGCTTCAGTGGCTCGGCCAGCCCCCTGACCTCCTGCCGTTGTCCTTCCAGCCAGGCGGGCGCCACGGCAGGGGCCGAGCCAATGGAAGGGAGAGGACCATACCGGATCTACGACCCTGGGGGCGGCGCGCCTCTGGGAGAGGCGTCCTCAGCTTTTGAGCGCCTAGTGGAGGAGAATTCCCGACTGAAGGAAAAAATGCAAGGGATAAAGATGTTAGGTAAAGCAGACCCTGCCCCCTCCCTGCAGAGCTCCTCCCTCAGCCTGCGGTGCCGACTGGCGCATGCTTCTGCCCAGGCCCCCGCTCTCCCTCCCGGCCCAGCATGGGCTCCTGCCTTACAGCTGTGTCTCTGTGCACTCCTCTAGCAAGGTGGCAGTCTTCCCAGCCCTGCGTCCCCAGCACCCCAGCACCCTGATGACCAGCTCAGAACACTGAGGGACTGAGAAGGAGGCGTGGGATGGCGGAGAGGGAGCTGGCAGGCTCAGCTGGCAGACATGGGGAATAACCACGTATAGGCCATCTACCAGAAGCACCAAAAATGGGGAGAACTGGCATCACCGGGGCAGCCACGGTCCAGTCCCCGAGTGGTAGAGCAGGGAGTCCAGCCTGGCTTGAAGCAGGGCAGGAGGAGGCCCCTTGATTCCTGGCTCTCACCGAAGCTGTCACCACGGCCCAGGACCAGCCCGCTTCTCTCCACATGGCTGACTGGTCCCTGTCTGTCAGCACCCAGCTCAGATGCTGACTCTTCCTCCATGCAAGGTGTTCACTGATTTCCCCATGCAGAGGGGACCCTTTCCTCCAGATTCCTAAAGCTCTTCCTTCACCTCACTGCCCCCTTCTCTGGCCTTGGGCTTTGGGAGTTTAGTATAGCTTCCAGTTTCCCAAGTGCTTTCTCCCTGCTTGGCAGATCTCTCCTAGGAATGGCAGATTGGCGAAGGAGGGATGGTGTTTCCCTGTCTCCACTTATACAAGAAGGCAAACAAGGCCCAGAGGGGTGGCGGGTGGTTGATGTTATGGAAGGTCTCCTCTCTTCAGGGAGCCCCTGACTGCAGTCTGTAGGCTGTGGGTAGCCCCCCTTGGGACCATGATGGTGGGCCTGAAAGAGCCCCTGGCTTTGTGGAGTCCTCAATCAAGTGTGGCAGGAATGGGGCAGGAAGAAGGTGCTGGAGGTCAGAAGTTTGTTCCAGATCCCCCTCTGCTCCTTTCCCCTTGGTTGCAGGGCCTCTTCCTTATCAGGCTGTTTTTGGCCGTGAGCTGGAATGATATGTGTCCCACTGAGCCCACGAGGTGATGCAGGGAGCGAAGGCCAGGACCTGGAGCACCAAACCCAGGCAGAACAGGCGTAGGGGATCAGGTTGGGAGAGCCGGCGTGCTTAACTGATTTTGCTCCTCCTTTGCCCGTTGTCTCCCCAGGGGAGCTTTTGGAAGAGTCCCAGATGGAAGCGTCCAGGCTGCGGCAGAAGGCAGAGGAGCTGGTCAAGGACAGCGAGCCCCAACCGTCTCCCTCTCTGGCCTCCTTCAGTGGCCTGGCCGAGCTCGCAGGTACGAGGGGGCCCGGGCGGCCCTCTGCCCTCACCCTCTAGGCCCTAATCGAGGACTCCCTTCTGAGTCGGAAGTCCACCTCTCCTTCCTTTATCCTTAGGCTGCAGGCTGTCCTCCCAATCATGTTCTGGCTACAGCATCCCCCAGAGGACCTCAAAATAATCTTGTCCAAAAATGGCTGGTGACTCAGCAGTCCTGAGACCCTGGCAGACATTAGAAATGGATTGCAACAATCTGCTCCTTCCAGGATGTGGGCTCAGGATCTTTATCAATATAACTTACTCAGCGCATATTTGATGAGCAGTTACTATATGCCAGGCATCGTGCTCCAGGCAACACCTTCGGGTCACTAGAGTTGGCATCTGAGTCAGAAGCTTTCTGGTCTACCTTGCCCCGCTTCCATTTTACGAGTGGGGAGGCTGAGGCAGAGCTGGGTTTGCCTCTCGGCCTGCAGCAGCACCTTTCAGATGTCAGGTCCACAGACCACCTATTAAAGGAAAGCGCCAACTGTGACTTAGGGTTAAAATCCTGTGTGTGATCATGTGCATTCTTCTGGCATGTCTCTACATCCAGGGCAAGGTCTGAAACTAGGGAAGAAAGGGACTCAGATAGTTCCTGCTGTAGCCCAACCTGCGGCCTCAGCCCAGGCCAGTATGCCAACCTTCCATTCGGCTGCTGGTGACATTTACTGAATGGACACATGGAGGAGATGATGATCTCAGAGTCTGCTGTGCTGCGGGCAGCGGGCATTGCCAGCTTCCACTTGTCCATTCAGTAGTATTTTCTTTTTTTTTTAAATTATGAAAGTATGATAACACATTTACAGGAGACTAGGAAAATACAAAACAAGTTTACATATATTTCTACTATATTCAGTAGTATTTTCTGAGTCCTGGATGGATGCCAGGCTCACCTCAGGAAGGAACCATGCAGCTACCCTCAAGGGGCTCCTTGGGGCAAGAGCCCCAGGAATTCAGGGAGGGAGAGCTCAGTTCTGCAGTTGCCAGCAGGGTCAATGGACCTTTCTGTGTCTATTTTCTTACCTTTAAAATGGAGATACAAAGCTGTCTTGAGAATTGGCCAGGATAGTAAATATAAAAACACTTTGTTAATTGTAAATTGTCATCCGTGTCATTATTGAGGTAGGTCCAAAGTAGCAAGGAGCAATGATCACCTTGGGATTTTCCCAGTGAGAGCAGGGAAGATGGCCTCTGCCCAGGTTCTGCCCTGTTGTTCCAGGGCCATCATCCTGGGACCACCTCCCATTTCCCCAGACTCGTGGAAGAAACTCTGAGAGCTCTCCGTGCCAAGGCCATTCTTAAGGGGGCGGCATCTGGGCTTTTCCTCTTTCTGCTTCTCACACATGTTTTCTCAATGCTCCAGGAAAAGACACAGCTGTCCCAGCAACCCCTGCTGACCCGGCACACCCAAGCAACAAGCCAGAGCCAGTCCCCAAACCGCCATCCAGTGTAAGTTGCATTTGGAGTCATGACAGAAAGTTGCCTAGATCTCAGGTTCCCACTGGCAGAATAGGAAGAGAGATGTTTGGGGTCAGGAAACCTCTGACTTGCTGGATGATACTGGCGAGTTGATTTCAGTCTCTCTGGGGCCTTGGTTTCCTCATTCGTAAATGAAGGTCAGAGTTCAGTCTGACCAGGAAAACCCTGATATGCACAAGGAGTTCCTCCCATCTGCCAGGTTGTGTGATGTTAAGCACGTATCGACTGCACAGTGCTCAGAAAGTAGGCAGATGTGACAAGCAGCTCACCTTCTCAACAGGGGCTCCAAAACTGTCTTCTGCAGATTTGCCTTGAGAAGGTCGACTTGGTATCCTAGGACTGGAAGGGACTCAGGGTGGTCATATCATTTAGAGTCTCCATCCCACAGATGAGATCCAAAGAGAGAAGAATGTTTTCTGAGGTCATGTAGGACAGCTGAGAAAGAGTATAGGGGAAAGGGAAACTTTCTGGGGCAGTGCCAAGGCCTAGAAAGTTGGAGGCCGGGGGGCTCAGCAGAAGCTGAGCACAGAGATCCCTCGATCCCTGCCCTTTCCTGGGACAAGGGAAGGCTGAATTAATCTTTGTTCAACGAGGTTCAGCAGCAGTCCCAGAGCCAGTCGTTGGTCCAGTGGCCCATCGGATGGTTGCACAACCAGTAATCTGCTCCTTGGAGTGGCTGGGAGACATGACAAAGTCTGGAGTCCTGGTTCACCCTAGACTTGTGTGTGTCCTGAAAAAGTCTAAGTTTGCCAGTTTGTCACTGAGACTTACCCCAGATCAGTCCACTCCCCTGGGATCTCTGGGACTGGGTTGGCAAGGCGGGCACAGGATGGCTGTGGCCGTGGCCACACTGACTGCTGCCTGTGTTTCCCAGATGACCAGTCGGAGACTCTCGGGTCTGGGACATGGCTCAGGTGCCATCACAGGGATGTTGGATTTGTGGTCCTTGAAATGCAGTCCTTTTACAGTTATTAGTGAGAGACCCTCAGTTTCCTCCTCTGTCCAATGGGGATATAACCTTCTGACCACTCACACAGGTTGCTTGGAGAAAAAATGGAGTTCATGAAAACATTTTATTTTTATTCTTTTTTTGGCTGTGCTGCACAGCATGTGGGATGTTAGTTCCCCAAGAACCTGTGCCCCCTGCACAGAGTCTTGACCACTGGACCACCAGGGAAGTCCTCATGAAAACACTTTATAAGTGCAAGGCCATTAAAAAAGATAAGATCCTGAAATGCTGAGTACTTTGAAGCTCAGCTAGCCCAGTATCCCTGTTTCACAGATGAGGAAACTGGCCACGGAGGATGTGACCTCGAGTCACACAGCGGGCTGCCCAGCAGACTTGCTGGGATTTATTCCCGCTTCGTGGTTTGTGAGCTCAGCCTGGGCTGGCTCCTCCCACACGGAGGGGCTGCCCAGAGGACTTGGACGTAAGAAGGGATTTTTTTTCCCTCCTTTCTTTGCCCCCTCCATACTCTTAGCTATAGAGTCCATAGGGGAGGGGCGAGGGGTTTTCTCCCAGGCGTCCCCTGACTCCCTTTTTCTGCACAGAACACCTCCTCTGAATTTGAAGTGGTCCCTGCCGAGGGGCCTTCTTCACCGGAGAGCAGCGGCCACACCAGAAATACGATGGTGAGTGGATGGCCGGTCCCTGGGCACATCCCGCATCTCTTCTCTGTTTCAGTCACCTGGCCCCGGCTGAGAGGCACAGGACGCGCTCACATCCCCTGGGCACCTCGGGATGGCTCGAGGGGCCAGCGCCGGGGGGTGTTTCTCGCTCACATATGCAAATCCGTGACTGGTGACTTTCCTGTGGGCCACACGAGTACCAGCCGTTGTGAAAGTCCAGGCACGTTGCCAGCCCCGCTGCCTCCGCCAAGCGCCCAGCACCTCTGCACACTATGACTCAGCCTTTGGGCCTGTGGCCTTGTAGCCCGAGTAGAGCAGAAAGGGTCAGAGGAACCCAGAGCAGCTTGAGGCAGGTGATTGGCATTTTGTGCAGGCTCTTGGGTCCCCCCAGGCTCCCCTTTGGGGCATGTAGGTAGGAGGTTAAACCTTGCGCTCATACACACACAAACATACACAGTCCACCAGCTCTGAGGTGTCTGCCTGGTCCCCACTTTACCCTACTTTGCTGCCTTTATTCCAACTATGTCGCCCTGCTCTCTCTGAAAATGGCACACTTACTGGAGAACCACTGAGGAAGGCATGGAGCATTCTTCAGAAATCTTACACTTCTTACCTCTCCTCCTCCTCCCTCCCTCCTCCCTTGGAGATGTTTTGATTGTCATACAGGCAGCAGGTCCTCTAACCCTTCACTGATGCCTTGGTTTCCGCTGCCTTATTTGGGGCACAAATGTTGCTCTTTAAAGTGAAAAGCTTTGGGAAGTGGGAACTGGGGAGTGGAGGGAAGTGAGGCAGAAACTACTGGTTCCCATTACAAACCTTGGAGGACAATGTGACTCTTTAAGCTATGAGCAGTTGATTAAAATGTTAAGATTTCAAGTTAAATGCTGAAAAATATATTAACATGTAAAAATTTAAAATGTTGAATTAGGCAAGATACAAAAAGGTTGCTCTTTAGCTTACTGATTATCTCCTGTATGTGTCAGTCCCCAGGGTGCGGTCTCCATCAGGCTGCCCCACAGCTTACACTAGCAAGGCTTTGGGGACACAGGGCAGCCCTGGGTATCGGGAAGGTTCTGTGTTTCATCCCCTGGGAATGTCAGCCCCTGGGTCTGTTGTGTCCCTGAGGGTCCTGAGAAGCTGGCCAAGGAGGCATGATTCCCCCCAACCCCACCCCGCGCCCCACCGCCTGCTCTGTGAGCATTTCACTCTATGACCCTGAACTTCACCTTGTCAGTAGGTTCATCCTTTGCCCCACCATGAGCTTAGTCTGTGCCGAGCAGAGACAGGACAGCCTCCCTGTCCTCTGGGAGCTTGCAGGCTAGTTGGAGAGGTCAGAGCGATGACACAGGTCACCAGCTTTAAAAAACTACCATTGGCCGCCTCAGACGCTGTGTGGAGAGAGGCAGTGCGGGAGTGAGGGCAGACTGAAACAGCAGCAGCCCCTGTCAGCATGAGGAGCTGACAGTATTAGGGAGCCTTTCACCGGGCCCCATGCTGTGGCCCTCAGGCCATTTCCCTGCGCAGAGTTCAGACGGGCGAAGTCGCGGCAGACGGAGCGGTGGGAAGCCCACGGTCTGGCCCTGGCTCTGCCACTGGCTCGTGGGGCAACTTTGGGCAGCCTTCTCCCCACACTTTGGTTTCTAGACCCGAACCTTGAGGCTTCGTGTAGCTCTGACGTCCTGTGACTCGCATCAGTGTGATGGAGGGCCCGCTAGAGCCGCTCACGGGCGGGCAGGGCCAGGAAGGATGAAGAGAGGGGACACCAGGGGAATGAAGGCTGAGGAGGCGTGGGGCCTGGGGGCTCAGGCAGGGGAAGGTGGGCACTCAGGTGCCTGGCTGGGGAGCTGGGGGCTTAAGGCCGTCAGCTGCCGGCTACCTTTTGGATCCTCGGACATGGCGTTGGCATAGGTAAGGCACTGTCTGTATTCTAGACAGAGGAGAGAGAGAGAGAGACAGGTTCCGAGACTGGACCATCTTGCCCATGGTTTGCTTCCTATCTTAATTCTCTACTAGACTGGGTATCTTTGAACTATATAGAGCTATGATTCTTTCTTTTTAAAATTAATTCATTATTTTTGGCTGTGCTGGGTCTTCATGGCTGCGCACGGGCTTTCCCTGGTTGTGGTTAGCAGGAACTAGGTGCTGGTTGCGATGCAGACCTCTCATTGCTGTAGATTCTCATTGCAGAACATGGGCTCTCAGCATGAAGGCTTCAATAGAGCGGCTCACGAGGTCTAGAGCGCGGGCTCAGTAGTTGTGGAACATGGATTTAGTCGCCCTGCAACATGTGGGATCTTCCCGGACCAGGGACCAAACCTGAGTCCTCTGTATTGGCAGACGGACTCTTAACCACCGGACCACCAGCAAAGTTCTAGAGCCATGCTTCTTAGTGTGTTTTGAGTCTCGGGTCCTTTGAGAAGTTGGCAAGTGCTTGGGCCATTCCCCAGAAGACACTGGTACAGACGTGACGGACAGCCGCGATGTCTGCTGGCCGAGCCTTGCTGAGTGGCAGCAGCAGTGCTGTGGGCAGAGTGACACTGTTCCTTGGGCTTGCCGCCTTCATTTGTCAGTCAGCTCACCTGCAGGGGACCCTGTGGGGCGGAAGGGAAGAAAGGGGGTGTGTGTGTGCAGGAGATGAAGATTCTGAGGCCCCATAAACACATGACTGACCCAGAGGGCCTCGGCGAGGCCCGGAGTGTGGGAGGAAGGCGGTCCCATTACTGGTGAGACAGCCAGTGGCCCGGGAGTCCTGGGGCCTGCCCTGTGAGTCAGCCCCAGAGAGGGAACCTGGATAACTGGAGAATTTCCCCAGCGTGAGCTGGGATCAGAGGGGGAAACTGAGTCATGAGGAATGGGGAAGCAGAGGGAGAAAGGCTGGAGAGGCCTGCTCAGACTGTGGTGAAGAGCGGTCCGCCCCCACTCTCCACCCCCAGGAGCTGGGCCCCCTGCCCCAGGAGGACAGCACCCTGATGCTACACCTGCAGCGCCTGGAGACCACCCTGAGCGTGTGCGCCGAGGAACCCGACCACAGCCAGCTCTTCACGCACCTGGGCCGCATGGCCCTCGAGTTCAACCGGCTGGCCTCCAAGGTGCACAAGAATGAGCAGCGTACCTCCATCCTACAGGTGAGGCCGGGCCCAGGGCGGGTGGCCCGGGATTGGCCGTGCGGCTCCCCCCTGCTTCCTCCCGCTCTCCTGGGGCATCTAGGGGACCAGGGGGACTTCCGAGGGCGTGGTTGGGGGCCAGTCTCGGGCTTCTCGTTCAAGGTGGTGAGCGGGGTAAGGAACTTGTGTGAGGGGATGAGGAAGGAAATTGGGAAACGGTGGGGTGGATGATGCAAACTTCATGGTTGGGGTGACTGTGGAGGCAGTGGATGCGGCAGGTTGGCAGCATCCTTGCCTTTGTTCTTCACATACAGGTGTGGACAGGGAGGGGACAGGCCCCTTGTATGGTACTGCCCTGCCCCCTGACGCAGGAGCATCATTATCCCCACTTCACAGGGGGGGCTACAGCCCTTGAGAGGCGTTTTTGTTTGTTTGTTTTTTGCCTAAGGTCCCCCAGTTAGTAGATGGTGCAGCTAGAGTTTGAACCTCTATGTCTTATTCCAAAGTCCATGCTCTTAACTACCGTCCCAGCCTGCCTCCCCAGTGGAGGAGGCGTCCCCTTCATAACCCTCCCTGTGCTGTGAGAATGAAGTTGGATTTCCTTCCTAGGCCAGGCATACAGCAGAGTGACTGTCACACACACAGATACACACATATATTCTTTTTCAGACTTTTTTTTGGCCACGCTGTGTGGCATGCAGGATCTTAGCTCCCCAACCAGTTATCGAACCCATGCCCCTGCGTTGGAAGCACAGAGTCTTACTCACTAGGCCTCCAGGAAGTCCCATCCCTTATTTTCCTATCAGGTTCCTATTTGTTTCCTTCTTAGCTCTTACCATAGTTTGTAATAATTTTATTAAGTGGTTTCTCTGTATTTGTTTTTTTCCTTACGCTCCCTCCTAGAATGTAGGCCTCACAAAGGGACAGGTGCTTGTCTGATATGTCCACCACTGCCAGCGTCTGGCACTTCATAGGTGCAGAATGCGCATTTGGTAAATAAGCAAATGGACTCACACATGAGCTCTCTTAGCCACTTTGATGGAAGATAGTGACCTTTGTGATGACCTCTCTCGATCTGCTTTGTGCCCAGGGTATTTGCCTCTTGCCCAGAGGATAGCACTTGAAGCCTCATCCTGACCTTCTCTTAGTGCCCAAAGCAGGACGTTCTGTTCCCTGGAGGCCCCACCCAGGGCCGTGGCATCCTGTGTATTTTCCCAGCCTGTGGGTGGAGGTAGATTAATCCGGTCCCTCCTCATTCTTTCATTGATTTGTTTCTTGGTTCCTTTAGCATTTCCAAGGCCAGGCATGACATGAGGCCTCTGCTGGACATTGCAGTCAGGCATAATGGTTTTCTGCTCCTTCATGTCTGATCACCCTCGAGTTCCAGGCTGTCACAGGGGGCTGGATTTTGCTGTGGAAACAAGCAGCTCTGAAATCTCCTTGCATACTGTAAACATTTTCCCTCCCGTTCTGTGTGGCAGGGGCTTGTTTCTGCTTTGTGGCAGAAACAAGGCCCCCACTGTCTTGTGCCCTTTGGAATATGAGGCAGCCAGAGGGAAAAAGAGACAAGAGAATTGTGCATGAGCCAGCCCCGCGGTGACACTTGTCACTTCCACTCAGCTTTCATTGGCTACAACTGGTCATATGATCATGACAAGCCTGGGAAACAGGAGGGAGTGGGTGAAAGGTCCTGTGAATATCACTCACTGTTTCTGCCTCCAGCCCTACTCACAGAGTGCCATCTCTCTTCTCTGCTCTTTCATCACAGGGGAAAGGCACCATTTAGGGTCTGCAGATGGCATTTAGTCCCAGTGGTGATTCTTAAGAGCTATGCAACCTTATGCACTTTTTTTTAATCTGTACTAGCCTACGTTTTGGAGAAAGAAATGGCAACCCACTCTAGTGTTCTCGCCTGGAGAATCCCATGCACAGAAGAACCTGTCAGGCTTCAGTCCATGAGGTTGCAAGAGTCAGACACGACTTAGGGACTAAAGAGAGAGAGCAAACGCCTACGTTTGGCTGTACCCCTCAGCTTGCAGGATTTTAATTCCCCAACCAGGGATTGAACCTTGGGCCATGGCAGTGGAAGCACCAAGTCCTAACCACTGGGCCACCAGGGAATTCCCTGGCCAGCATTTAAAACTGAGCTGAATTGTGTAGCTTTGGGAAAGCTGTGAGGCTCCACTGAGGCGGTGAGTGGCAGAGCACCCCACTGTGTATGGGTCACAGGTTAGGTGCTCACTAGGTATCCGCTGAAAGACTGAGTCGCTTAGTCCTGACCTGGTGCGTCACCGTTGCTAGTTAGCCGTTCCCTTCCTTCCGTCTGTGAGGCCCTGAATCTGGCTGCCGTCTTCCACGTCCACCGCCTCGCGGCACTTCAGACACGCATCCTCAAAGGTTATCGAGGGCCTGGCAGCTGATGAGGCCCTCGTGTTCTCGCAGTTTTGTAGGTCCTCATAGCAGCCCTGTAAGGGAGGCAGGAGAGGTGCAGTTTCTCCACTTTGTAAGGGAAGGAAATGTGCCTCAAAAGTGAGGGAATCCTGAGCCACATTGGAAATTGGTGAGGTCTTGACCTGATACCCTGTCTTCCCACTTGCTAGCCGACAACCTCACAACCTCCCCCCTTCCGATGCCTCATTCATTCTCCAAATCACCTAAGCTCTAGGCCTCTTAGAACTCAGGTCTTCACGGTCCTTCATTAATTTGGCAGATCAGTCATTCATGTTCCTTCAGCAGGATTACGTGTCGAGCTGTGCTGGACCCTGGGCTAGGTGGGGGTCCTGCAGGGGACGAGAGAGTGGCGAGGGGATCCCAGCCTTCTGGAGGCTTGTGGACTAGTAGGGGTGGGGTGGGTGGACACAAAGAAGGTAATGACACTGATGATTCTGTAGCTGTAATTGTCACAGGTACCAGGAGGGTGAGAGCAGGGGACGTGGGCGAGGATAACGGAGGTGACCTGGCTTACTTGCATGTGGGAGTCAGGGAGGACTTCTCGGAGGAGGTTTGACATTTAGGCCAAGACCGGAAGCAGGAGTAGAAGTCAGCCAGGGAACAGCTGGTGTGGAAGAGCATTTTAGGCAGTGGGAACAGAGGAGGAGGGATAACCTTGGAGGACCAGAAGGCCTTGTGGCTGACTCTTGGTCAGGCCTCCTTATGGCTGGCTTCTGAGGGAGCTGATGCCCAGAGGAGCCTGGGTGGGACTTTGGCTTGACTCCTGCTGTCCCAAGAGGAATTGGGTGAGGCCATGCAATGGGGATATCGTGTTGGGGATATCGTGGTGTGGTTATAGTGCCTCCCCTGACCTCCAGCATCATTCTGCATTTGGGGTACACTCCTTCCCTTACTTTGCCCCCATCTCCCTCTCTGCCTTGCAGACACTCTGTGAGCAGCTTCGGAAAGAGAATGAGGCCCTGAAGTCCAAGCTGGATAAGGGCCTGGAACAGCGGGATCAGGCTGCTGAGAGGCTGCGGTAAGTCCAGGCTCCGCAGAGAAGGCGTGAGGAGCCGGCTGGGCAAGAGGCGGGCAGTGCTGTGTGGCACTGATTTGTGGGTTGAGAGTGCTGAGCCCTGTGCCCAGCTCTGCTTTGGGTGTCAGGTCTCTTGGTCCTTCTTCTCAAGTATTTCCTCTCTGGTCCATTTAATACCGTGAGTAGTGTTTGTGTATAAAGTGCCTTCAGAGCTTCAGAAGGTCTGGACGAAAGTGCACTCCTTCCTTGGCAACCTGCCTGTTGCCAACAGCTTGCTGGCTGTTGGAGACGGAGCGCTGGACTTTGCTGCCCTCTGCTGGTCACCATCCTGTCCTGCTCTGTTTCCTGAGAACTGTCAGGGAACGCTCTTCTGGGCTGGCTCCTGGTCCCCGACTTGGTTGTGCATCAGAATCGCCGAGGGTCAGGAAAAGCATTGCAAGTTTGCACTCTGCACCCTCTCTCCTGTGCTGAGATTCTGATTCAGTGGGTCTGGGGTAAGACCTAGGTGTCTGCATTTTCCAGTGGGCCCATAAGCACGTTTTCTGTAGTTACAGTATAAGTGGGTCCAGGATCACCCCAGAGAAACACTGGTCTTGACCATCAGAGCTCAGCCCTTTGAGATCACATGGGCCAAACCCCTCACCCTGCAGAGGGAAACTGAGGCTATTTTCACATGGAACCCAGCTGACAAACAGAATACGAAGAAATCCATATTTCAGTCATATATGAATCCACATCACCATTTGTCTTGCATCTTTTATCACCTATTTTATTATTTACTTAAGAATTTAATTTGCATCATGTTTTTACTGAAGATTATTATAAAGAAAACTTACACTAGAGTAACTGGAAAACAGCATTACTTGGAATAAATAGAAGATGCCTCCAACAATAAATACAACAGAAATGGAAAGATGATTAATTCTGGCGAATGCCCACTGAAGGCTCTGAACCTTGACGGTTGCTCTTTCTCAGTCAACATGGGACACTTGCCAGCACTAGAGAGGCGCTCAGGACCTGTGAGCACCAAACTGAGACTTACCTCGTGCAGGATGTCTGGGGATAATTGGAAAGAGTGAAACTTTCTCAGAGAGTGTGATCCAGGGTTATTTCTTTATTTGGCTGCACCATGCAGCATGCAGGATCTTAAGTTCCCTGACCAGGATCAAGCCCACACCCTGCTGGAAGCCTGGAGTCTTAACCACTGGACCACCAAGACGTCCCAGTCCAGGGTTATTTAATGCAGTGTGGAGGTATCCTGAAGATCTCACGTATACAGATATCCCATAGTTGGGGATGGATTGTTGGTGAAGATCAGATAATTCCAGAGAGGTCGTGCAGAGTGGCGTGAGGATGCCATTTGTAGTTCCACCTGAGGGCAGGTCTCAGGGACTCCCCTTACTCCCCAGGACTCAGCTGCAATTCAGACGAGTAAGATGTCTGAGACCCCCCGTCTCCTCTACCCGGGGCCGGCAGTGTGACCTTTTTGTTTGCCTCCAACCCAGGGAGGAAAACCTGGAACTTAGGAAGTTGCTGATGAGCAGCAGTAAAGACGGTTCCTCCGGGCGGCCAGGCTCACCAAAGATGGAAGGCGCGGGCAAGAAGGGGGCGGCAGCACTGCAGCAGGTATGTGGTCAGAAACTCCTTCCCCAGATCCCGACGGCCAGTGCCCAGCCTCCAGGGCGTGAGCCAGTCCCACTGCTGGAAGGTTCTAGTTGTTAGACAGCATCTCCTTGGCTTGTTCTGAGAGTCCACCTCCCTGGAGCTTCCACTTCTCAGCTCATATTCTGCTGCCAGCTACAGGGAGCGTCCCATTCCCTGGAACACGCTTAGCCTGTGGGCTGTGCCTGTGGTTCTGTGGGGTCCCCATACCTTCTCCAGGATGAATAGCTGCAGCTCCTTCAGTCATTGCTCATAAAGGCGGTGTTGAGTCATTTGTGCTGTCTGGGCATCTCCCCTAAACTCATTCCAGTTTGTCAGTCTCTCTTACAGGGTGGCTCCCAGAATCAGTTTAATGTCTCAGCTACTCCTAGTGGAATTAGGATGTTAGGTTGAGAGAGCCCCTGAGGGGACTGTGTTAAGCTCCTGTGCTCGTGCTCCGGGAGCCTCTGACATGCGAAGAGGGTGTGGGCTGACTCAGCAAGGCCTGCAAATGCCCTGGGCCCGCTTGCCTCCTCCCCAGTGCTGCTCCCAGTGCTGGCTCACATCCAGTTCCTGCATGGGAGCTGGCTGGCCCCTCGCCTGGTCTGTGTCTTCCTGCAGAGCTGAGTACCAGCTTTTTACTGACATGTTTTTCTTCTCTAATGAGGTTTAATGGCTGCACAGCCATCAGTGTCTTTAACAATCCCCACACTTGTGTAATAGCAATAATTATCCTAATAACTTAATTCCTTATTACTATGTGACAAGGTAGAATTTACCCAGGATTTGCAAATTCATTATCTGGTTTGGACTTCCTCTCTACACGTCAGGGAGGCAGGGCAGGGACTCTTACTCCATGAGACTGCCATGGCTGTTTAATGCAGGAGGTTTGGAGAGGCCGTGTGACATCACACTGTCCAGATTGCTGTATCCACCTGCTGCTATCAGGCAGACATAGGGTGACAGGACGACATGCTGATGAATGGCCTTCTGATTCACAGCTCATGCAGCCCCTCTCTTCTGTTTACACCTCACATCAGGGCCTGCCTTGTCTGCCCTCATGTGGAAGTGCCTTATGGATTCTCCTGATCTCCTCTGGATTCACGGTGGTGTATGGGCAGCCCTCTTCGCTTTTCCAAAGCCCTTGACATCACTGGTGTCTAGAAAGGCCAGATGCTCTTACTGCCTTGCCAGGGAGGAAGGCCCCGTAAGAGGCTTGCATTGCAGGTGATGATGAAGCCTGTGCCTTGCAGTTACATGTGGGTTAAATGCAGCCTCAACCCACCTCTTGTCAGCGCTGCCACCTTGGACAGGTTACATAAACTTTCTGACCTGTTTCCTCCTCTGTGAGATGGAGATAATAACACCTACCTCAGAGGATGGTTGGAGGGTTGAGTGATGTAATGCCTGTGAAGTAGATTTAGCACTTGGCAAATGGTAAACTGAACACTGACTGTCACTTTTAATGACAGATTTGGTCTCTCTTCTCTGAGGACAGGGGCTTCCCTGGTGGCGCAGCTAGTAAAGAATCCACCTGCAATGCCAGAGACCTGGGTTTGATCCCTGGGTTGGGAAGATCCCCTGGAGAAGGGGACCCACACAGTATTCTGGCCTGGAGTCCAGTCCATGGGGTCACAAAGAGTTGGACACGACGGAGCAACTTTCATTCACACTCACTCATTCTCTGTAGCTTAAGGATGCACCTCCAGGAGCACCCCTCTCTTCCTCCTTTCCCAGTAATGTTAAGCACAGCTCCCCTCCAGGAGGCATCAGGCTTCTAGGGGCAGGCCCATCTCTCACTTTTCTTAATGGAGGTGGTGTCCCTGGAGGACTCCCCTGGCCCTCTCCCCTTACTTCTGGGTTCTGTGGTGTACTTACAGACCTTAGCCTGCAGGGGCGCTTGAGCCTCACAAGTTCATTTGGGCCCAACCCGGCCAAATCACGGGTGGGGAGGGGAGAGAGAGAGAGAGAGAGAGAGAGAGTGTGTGTGTGTGTGTGTGTGCGCGCGCACGTGCAGTGACTCCAGGACAAATGCTGTCAGGCCTACAGGATGTCAGAGGTTGGGCCTGTCCTGTTTCATCTTGTACTGAGAGTGGACCTTGGCCTACATCATGCAGGGCCTTAGAGGTAGAACTGCTGTTCAGTTTCTTTTCTTTCCTTTTTTTGCTGTTCAGTTTCTGAATTGATGACATCCTCCTGTTCTTTCACCTCAATGCTTCATATTTAAAAAACATTTTTTAAAAACTTTTTATTTTGGTATAACTGTAGATGTGCAGCAGAGAAGACAATGGCACCCCACTCCAGTACTCTTGCCTGGAAAATCCCATGGACGGAGGAGCCTGGTGGGCTGCAGTCCATGGGGTCGCTGAGTCAGACGTGGCTGAGCGACTTCACTTTCACTTTTCACTTTCATGCACTGGAGAAGGAAATGGCAACCCACTCCAGTGTTCTTGCCTGGAGAAACCCAGGGACAGGGGAGCCTGGCGGGCTGCCGTCTGTGGGGCTGCACAGAGTCAGACACGACTGAAGCGACCTAGCAGCAGCAGCAGCAGCAGATGCGCAGGAGAGTAGCAGAATAGTGCAGAGAGTGCCCATCTCCCCATCGCCCTGACATCTTACGTCACCATGGACCGGTGAGCACTGCCATGGCGCTCTTAACTAAACTGCAGACTTGGTTGGGACTTCACCTGTCTCTCACTCGTACCCCTTTTCTGTGCCAGGATCGAGTCCAGGATCCCACATTGCATCTGGCTGTCCTGTCTCTTTAGTCCCCTCTGCCTGTGTCAGCTCCAGTGATTCTTGTCTTTCACGAGCTTGAGGCTTTCAGCTATTTTGTAGAATGTCCCTCAATTTGGGTTCCTCTGGTGTTTTCTTATAATTAGATTGATGTTGTGGATTTGGACAAGAAGACCACAGGAGTGACGTCTTGTAACACGTCAAGGGTATGTGACGTCAGTATGTCCGTTTACACCCAATCTTGATCATTTGGCTAAGGGTCTGTCTGTCAGGTTTCTCCATAATAAAGGGACTAATTTTTCTTTTGTAATTAATATTTATTTTCGAGGACATACTTGAGACTGCAGATGCGCCGTTTCTCTTTACACTTATTTTGGTAAACACTGGCAGATCTTGACTGCCGTGATGATCACTGCAGCCTTCTAATGGTGGTTTGGATTTCCCTCATTCCTTCTCTGTTCACTAATTGGAATTCTTGTCCCTTCTCCCCCATTTAGTTTTTTATTCATCTGTTTCTGTTAATACAGACTCAAGGATGTTTTATCCGTTGGCTTATAACCCAGCACCATCGTGATTTATTTTCTTGTTCAAATTCTTCGTGCTTTGGTCATAGCAAGTTCTTTCAGGTTGTCTCCTGTGCCCCTTTGACATGCCTTTCTTCTGATGATGGTTGAACACTTCCTTACTTTCTATAGTGCCACAAGTTGCTGCATACTCACCTTATATTTTCTCTGCCCCAGCCATGAAATTAACCACTTCTCCAAGGAGCCCTGTTTCTTTTTGTTGGAGGGTGCTATTTAGAAACCAAGATCTGTGCTCATTGTAACCTGAGTAACACTGCTTTAGGCCCTCTCAGAGGCCAGAGCAGTGAAATACATGTACTGACCACACATGCACATGTGTCTTTATTTGTATATTTTTAAATAAAACATTTAAAAAATAAACACTTTATAAAGTATTTTTTAAAATAGTTAACTGTTGCCTTCAGAGGACTTTTGGCTGATGCATGGAGGAAGGGAGGGCAGCTGGCAGTGCCGTAGACAGAGAGCCTGAACAGGAA
Source organism: Oreotragus oreotragus (assembly GCA_006410675.1). Taxonomy (NCBI): domain Eukaryota; kingdom Metazoa; phylum Chordata; class Mammalia; order Artiodactyla; family Bovidae; genus Oreotragus; species Oreotragus oreotragus. The sequence goes on from SJYX01013661.1 coordinate 36,943, forward strand.
AGAAGTGCCTGTGTGGAGAGAGTAAGAAGGGCCTCGGAGCCACTGAGGACCAGGGAAGGGGAATGATGGTCTGTGTGGACGTAAGAGGCTCAGTTATGGCTGGGACTGGTGGGTGAGAGGGTAGAGAGGCAGGAGACAGGGGCCTGGGTCTCGAGGGTGAGTAGCCTTGGAGGAGCACTGAGCGGGCGAGAGAATTGCTGTTTGAGGGTCTGCTGCAGGCCCCTCTGTGTTCCTCCTCAGGCTGGTGTGGCGACAAGTAAAACCCCAGAGGTGGGGGCCCTGGGTGCGGCTGAGAAGAAGGTGAGGATGCTGGAGCAGCAGCGCACAGAGGTAGGTGGCTGCAGGGGGTGGTGGGGGTCAGGGAAGATGCTTCCCCACTTCCGGGGCCCGCAGGACAAAGGCCCTTCCTGGCCCCTGGCTCTGACTGGTCTCTGTGATGAGCTGTCATGGTGCCCACTGAACCATCTGCCAAGGATGAGACACGCTGCCTTTCCCTGGGCTCTTGTCTCCTGATCAGTCCCACTGCCCATAGGAGTCACTCTGAGGACATGGCCTTCAGGGCGTGGCCTATCATTGTTGAGAGGGGTTTAGTTTAGAAAGGCTCCCATGGTGAACCTTGAGTGGTGGCGAGAGGTGGTGATAGGAGGCAAGTCCAGCATCAGGAATGGGGAGCCTGTCACCTGTCACCACGCAGCTGGTGCAGGAAGGGTCTGTCACAGAAGGACAGACCCCTCACCTGCTTGTAGCACTGCTCCCCGTCAGCCAGGAGTCTCCAGAAATTGAGGCTCTTCCCTCGTGTCTCATGCATATTCCGTCCCTGATGTTTCTGGACCAGAGGTGGGAGCCTAATCTTCTCCGTTGACTGAGCCGCTCTTCTCCACGCAGCCCAGGCCCTTGTCTCAATCCCTGGGCCTGTCTGCCTTCCCTCGTCCTCCAGCACATTTGAAAGTTAGGCTCCACTGGTCTTTTGTTTAGGCGCATATTCATTTTAGTTTTCTTTCTGTATTGCTGTAAGGTATATATATATATATTTTATTATAAAGATAATATTAAAGAATACTCATTATGAAAAGATGGAGTGTCTCACCTCCTGGAAATGACCACAGTTTATAACAGTTCTTTGCATATTCCTGAATTTTGTCTGTATACTTACTAATGTATGATGTTTGTAAAAATGATGTCAAAATACCACATTGCAGATTGCTTTTTTCCTTTCTTAGAATTAGCTGTGTCTTTGAGGGTATTTATTATATTTATATATAAAAGCATACTCTGTGATTCTTTAATTCTGAGTACTTTTTATCATATTTTAATGTTTTTGGAATTGGAAAGGATGCCCTTTCCATTGTTTTATTAATTTAACGATGTTGGATTGTTTTCCTTCACTGAAGAATTGTTGATATATCAAAACTATGGCAAGTAATTAGTGTCATCTCAGAACATAGGTGATGTATCAGGTGCCCAGCTTTCCGAGTAGCTGTGCAGTGCTCCAGTTTCTGTTTAATTCTGTCATTTCCTTAACCTACTTCCGATGCTCAGGTTTGCCTCGATATTTTTTTTGCAATATAGACGTTGTTGAGATGATCACTAATACACATATTTTTTACACACTTGTGCAAGTGCTTCTTTTGGCTACATCTTTCAGAGTGGGATTATTTGGTTAAAGAGAACTTGAAGTTAATACATAGTCCCGAATTGCCCTCTGCATGGGTGTGGGTCCCAAAGTTCTATACCAGAATTATGTACTGTTTCTGTGTCTTGGCGTTAGTCTTGCTTTCCTGGTGAGGGTAAAATGTGGCAGTTGACAAAGCTGACTCACTCTGAGGAAAGGCTGTGAGAAGCTCGGGATCAAGGCAGCGTGTGGCCCCACCACCCACACATGCTGTACGACGCACCTGTGAAGCTGGTGGCGGCGTTGGCTCTCTTTGGTCCTCCTCTGCTTATCTCCTGCTAACCCCAGTCTCTCCCCCGTAGCTGCTGGAAGTGAACAAGCAGTGGGACCAGCATTTCCGGTCCATGAAGCAGCAGTATGAGCAGAAGGTATCGTGAGGGTGATGGGACTCCAGGCCGTGCCCCTACTTCTCCGCTGGGCTCTCAGGGCAGCCTCAGCGCCGTGCATGCCGCTTCTCTCACTGCAGCCTTGGACTGTGGGTGTCCACCCCGGCCCTCACATGCTCCCCTTCTCTGCCTCTGCTCCCAGATCACGGAGCTGCGACAGAAGCTGGTGGACCTGCAGAAGCAGGTGACCGACCTGGAGGCCGAGCGGGAGCAGAAGCAGCGTGACTTTGACCGCAAGCTGCTCCTGGCCAAGTCCAAGATAGAGATGGAGGAGGCAAGTGTGACTGTGGGTCTCGCAGACTCAGCTCCAGGGGCCTGCGCTCTCCTCCCCATCAGCCAGGAGCCATGAAATCTCCAGGGATGGGGGTCGGAACACCCGGTTCCCTCTCTGACTCCGGTACTCAAGGGCTGTGTGGCCTGAGGCAAAAGCGCTTTCCTGAGCTCTCCCTCAGTTTCCCACCTGAAAATCGAGATTGGATTAGGGATGTTTTTCATTTTTTTCTTTTTTAATATGGAGAGCTTTTTGTTAAAGTCTCATGGTCTAGGGAACTGTACAGGGAAGCACAAAATGTGAAAAGATTCCCCAGGCCTGCTCTAGTACACCTGATGGGGGGCTGCTGTGGAACCTGCACACTGGAGATGGCTGTTGTTGGGGAGGGGCTCCAGCATTAGACCTTCCTTTAGTCCTTCATCCAGTCACTGTTCAACAGCGGTACACCAGGCACAGCGCTGGGTACACGGAGTCAGCAGTGAACGGCCAACCCTGCCCCTGGGGGAAGAGACATAGAACATCTAATTACAGAAGTAAATGAGTAGACGTGTGTTAAGTACAACACAGAAGGTACAGGGAGAGAACATGAAGGGAGATCAGGTTCATTCCGGGGGTGTGTGTGGGGGGAGCAGAAACAGGTCCCCTGAAGAAGGAGCATCTGACCAGTGTGTGTGTGACTGACACCAGCCAAGGCCCTGATCCTGGGGCATCTTCAGGAGGAAAGGCCATTTGACCCCCAGGCTCCCTGGAGATTTTATATCACCATGTTTTCACCTTCATGAGAACTAAGCAGAGGCTGCTTTTGCCTGACTTAGAAATGGCCATTTCCAACTTGGTTTGCATCTCAGAGTTCCCTCCCGTCAGCAGGGGCCTTCTCCGAGCAGTCAGCCTGCCCTGCTGACTGCCCCGTCCCTGGGGATGTGTGTTACGGGGGACACTGCCAGTCTTTTCTCGTGAGAGCACAATCACAGCTGGGGCAGGCAGCCTGGCCCTGGCTCCCGTCAGTGGGTGGGCTAGGTTCCTGGCATCTGACACTCTTCCCAGTGAGCTGGGGGAAAGGTGGAATTTTCAGAACAAAGCTTCTGTGTCCCTCTGGATAGGGACATGGGGCCATAGAGGCTGTGCGGACCCAGAGCCTCTTACACGGGAGCCTGTAATGATTCCCACAAGATCCAGCCAAGGCTGCTCTCTGTCATCGCCGGCTGACAGCATCTCACCAGCTAGTTTGTAGAACATTGACATGTTCACGCAACAGTTACCGTTGGGAGTTTCCCCAGACCATCTCTCCTTACCACCCCACACCCCAGTTCCAGGCCCTCCCCAGTGGTCATCACTGTTTCCATTTGGATGTATTTTTCCAGGCCTCTTAGCACACATAGACACACAGAAATAGTTTCATGTGGGTATGCCTGGCCTTTGCACCATACTGCCCTCTTCTATTTTAAACCCTCCCCTTGGCTTGCAAGGGGACAAAGAACACCAGAATTAGGAGACCTGGATTCTTGTCTAGCTCTAGCTCAGTGTGTCCGTTCAGTTCAGTTCAGTCACTCAGTTGTGTCCGACTCTTTGCAACCCCATGAATCGCAGCACGCCAGNGTGAATCTGAGTGAACTCTGGGAGTTGTTGATGGACAGGGAGGCCTGGCATGCTGCGATTCATGGGGTCACAAAGAGTCGGACACGACTAGTGACTGAACTGAATCTGTTGTTTCCTTTTTGAGAGGCAGGGTTTGGTGACTACCAACCACCTCAGCTTGCTAATGTCAGGTCCTGTCAACCCTGTGTCTTCTTTGCCTTGGAGGAGAGCCTGGTCAGCGTTATGTCCTTGTTATCTTCCTGGTTCAAGGAAAAGGCCAAGGAATCAGATCTGGAAGGCTATGCAGGAGTTACTGGCAACTCACATTGCATTCATTCTTTCCTTATTCTTGCTTCCATTTGCAGGGTGCTTGTGTTTAAATGTCCCCTTCTTAGAGAAACTCCCTTTGTTCACCTTCACCTCCTGACACTTCCCTCTATTTTCTTCTTTGTAGCATGTGTGAACATTTGACATAAACGTATTGAATCTACTTAATTAATTGTCAAGACTCCCTTAATTCTAATGTCCCTATGGCCTAGAACAATGCTTGTTAACATAGTAAGCACTCAATAAACATTTGCATAATGAACATATGGATGAATGAATGAGCACATCATAGTTCTAAGCTGTCTATTGGCAGATATTGCTTAATTGCTCTTTTATCAGACACCTCATTATGAGGCTTCAGAAGAGAAAAGAACTTACGACTTTTAAAGGGACATCACTGAGTATGCTGGGGGTAAGAAAAGCCTGGAATGAATGTCAAGAGACTTAGGTTTGTGTTCTGACCATGTAGAGAACTAGTTGAGGACCTTAACAGCCTAATTTAATTCAGTACCCCCTTGGCATTCACAGATTTATTGCTCACGCGCAATCTCGAAGGTCAATGGTGTGTGATAATTTGTAATTTTTGTTGAGGGATGAACTTGAGTTGCCCTGAGTCTTGGACACACGTTTCTTTTCTCTTTTAAATTAATTTTTATGTGAATATAGTTGGCTTACAATGTTGTGTTACTTTCTTGTGTACAGCAAAGTGAATCAGTTAGATGTATACATATAGTCACTCTTTTTTAAGATTCTTTTCCCATATAGGCCACTAAGAGTATTGAGTCGAGGTCCCTGTGCTATACAGTAGGTCTTTATCAGTTCTCTATCTTATAAATAGTAATGTGTATATGTCAGTCCCAGTCTCCCATTTTATCCTCCCCACTTCCTACTCGGTAACTGTACGTTTGTTTTCTACACCTGTGACTCTATTTCTGTTTTATGAATAAGTTCATTTGTACCATTTTTAAAGATTCTACTTATAAGCTATATCATATGATACTTATCTTTCTCTTGGACCCACATTATTAATGAGAACTGTTAGACTAAAACGGAACAGAAAAGCAATTGTAACAGGCTTAAATAGAAAAGTGATTTAAAGAGGGAAGGGGAGTATAACAGGACCTAACTGGATCCCAGAAGACTGGAAAGCAAGACTATAAGATTTCTCCAGCATCTCAAACAGAATCTGTTCCATGAGAATTAAGACTCGGTACATGCTATTCTTTCCTCAGTGGATGATTTTTGAATGCATTTTGAGTTCAGTGCGGGTTAAGAGATAGTGAGACATAAAAGGAAACATCAGACTCTCTTTGCTCCCAAGAAGTTCAACAGCTAGTGAAGAGACCAAACTTCCCCTCCCACTGAACACCAAGGATGTGCAGCAGATGGAGTTCACTAGTCCTGGAAGTGTTTCACATGATTGAGGGGTCTCTGCATCCTAGGTAGACTCAAAAAGGCTTCGTGTAGGGGAAAGTGTTTTATTTTTTTCTTCCAGGAACTGTAGAGTTGGTATCATAGATAGCAGGAAAGATGAGGAGGACAACATGAACAAAGTCTTGGAGATGTAAATTATCTGGTAGTGGCAGTAAAGACTAGAAGGAGGGCAATGAGGAAATCTCAGTAGAGGAAGAAACCCACATTGGGCAGTGAGAGAGAAATTGTGCTAAGCTGAGGAAGGGCCTAAAAATGCCAGGCTGATCAGAGTAATCTTAATGGAGCAATACAGAGCCACCATAGGTCCTTTAAATTTTAAGAAAACTTTTAATGAACTATTTCGTTTATATAAATACACACACATGGTATGCTGTGTGGCTGTGCTTAGTTGCTCAGTCATGTCCGACTCTTCTGTGATGCCATGGACTTCTCTGTTCACGGGGATTCTCCAGGCAAGAATACTGGATTGGGTTGTCATGTCCTCCCCCAAGGGATCTTCCCAACCCAGGTCGGCATTGCAGGCAGATTCTTTACTGTCTGAGCCACCAGGGAACCCCAATGCATGGTATAAAGGCATTTATATAATGTATAAAGAAGGCTGAGCACTGAAGAATTGATGCTTTCAAACTGTGATGCTGGAGAAGACTCTTGAACATCTCTTGGACTGCAAGGAGATCAAACCAGTCAATCCTAAAGGAAACTAACCCTGAATATTCATTGGAAGGACTGATACTGAAGCTGAAGCTCCAATACTTTGGCCACCTGATGCGAAGTGCTGACTCACTGGAAAAGATCCTGATGCTGAGAAAGACTGAGGGCAGGAAGAGAAGGGGACAAAAGAGGATGAGAGCTTTGGATGGCATCACCTACTCAAAGAACATGAGCTTGAGTAGGTTCCTGGGAGTTGGTGATGGACAGGGAAGCCTGGCATGCTGCAGTCCATGGGGATGCAAAGAGTTGGACACGACTTAGCAGCTGAGCTAAGGTATAAAGGTATAAGGTATAAAGAATGAAGTGACATCTGTGTGCCCTTTATTCCACATATGAATTAGAACACAATCAATACCCTTGAGTCCCTCCTGTGTTCTCTTTCCCTGTAGTTACCTTTACTATTCTCCAAAGTGATCATTATTCTAAATTTTTAAATAATTGTTCTCCTTGCCTTTGGGTTTGATTTTATGACATATATATTCAGCTCCATGTGACTTTAAAATCACCTAAGCTCCTACTTTGTCATTTTGCATTTTTAATCTTGCTTTTTCTATGTTCCTCCCCCACCACTTTTTTTGTTTCTTGCCTTGTTTTGGATTGTTTGTGCTTAATTTTGTTTCTTGCTACTAGTTTTGGAAATTATATTCATTTAAAGATTTACCCTTTAAAATTTGTTTTGTGCACTTAACAATCAAAAATGTATTAACACCTCTGGAGTTCCCTGGTGGCCTAGTGACTAGGATTCTGGGCTTTCACTGCCATGGCCTGGGTTCAGTCTCAGGTCGGGGAACTGAGATCCTTCAAGCCATGCTTTGCAGCCATATATATGTATATATGCATGCATGCATGCTAAATCAATTCAGCTCAGTTCAGTTGCTCAGTCGTGTCCGACTCTTTGCGACCCCTTGAATTGCAGCATGCCAGGCCTCCCTGTCCATCAACAACTCCGAGTTCACTCAGACTCGCGTCCATTGAGTCCGTGATGCCATCCAGCCATCTCATCCTCGGTCGTGCCCTTCTTCTCCTGCCCCCAATCCCTCCCAGCATTAAAGTCTTTTCCAATGAATCAACTCTTCACATCAGGTGGCCAAAGTACTGGAGTTTCAGCTTTAGCATCATTCCTTCCAAAGAAATCCCAGGGCTGATCTCCTTCAGAATGGACTGGTTGGATCTCCTTGCAGTCCAACAGACTCTCAAGAGTCTTCAACACCACAGTTCAAAAGCATCACTTCTTCGGCGCTCAGCCTTCTTCACAGTCCAACTCTCACATCCATACATGACTACTGGAAAAACCATAGCCTTGACTAGATGGACCTTAGTCAGCAAAGTAATGTCTCTGCTTTTGAATATGCTATCTAGGTTGGTCATAACTTTTCTTCCAAAGAGTGTCTTTTAATTTCATGGCTGCAGTCACCATCTGCAGTGATTTTGGAGCTCAAAAAATAAAGTCTGAAACTGTTTCCACTGTTTCCCTATCTATTTCCCATGGAGTGATGGGACCGGATGCCATGATCTTCGTTTTCTGAATGTTGAGCTTTAAGCCAACTTTTTCACTCTCCTCCTTATCTTTTAATTTCATGGCTACAATCACCATCTGCAGCTCACTGTGTAGTCTTGGATAAGTCACTTCCGGATAGTCCTATAAAGGGGCTAGGACTTGATGCTCTCTGAGGGCCTTTCCAGCTGTGACTGTTTGTGGTAAAGAACCTGGATTGTTCCATAGTATGTATGGAAGCAGGGTTTCCACCTTAAAGCCTTCCCTGGTTTCTTTTCGGCAGGAGTGTTCTTTCCTTAACCTCACAGAACTTTATTTCTCTGTGGAGGACCCCTTTCCGCCTCATGCTGTGTTTATCTCTTTGAGCGTCTTTTCTCCGCTAGACTTAGAGACTGTAAGAGCTGAGAGGTCCTTTGGAGACTGTCAATCACATCACCTTCTGTGCATTGTAGAAGACCCCTGTGTGAGCCTGGTAGAAACTGGCTTTTCTCTCTGTAAATTGCAGTCAAAATTTTGCACTCGGTGTGGGGGCTCACGGACCTCCTGAAGCCCATCTGTGACTCCTGTTATGAACCCCAATCCATGGTGGATAGATGAGCTTAGACCAGAGGAGGCTGTGGAGGTGGTGATGGAACCCGGGGCCTTCCACTCAACTGGGCTGCCCTATCCTTGAGGACAGGACTGTGTGGACATGACTACTCTCACAGGGATGCCTTGCACAGGGCCTTGTGCATGAGCATCGTGGGGCTGTGGAGTGAGAGTGAGGGAGGGAGGTGCAGTCACCTGGGGACGAGGCAGGCGGTCAGGGGGTCCAGGCCTCCTGCAGAGGCTCCCTGCTCACCAGCCCTGTGTCCCCTGCAGACCGACAGGGAGCATCTGACAGCAGAGGCCAAGGAGCTGCGCCAGAAGGTCAAGTATCTGCAGGACCAGTTGAGCCCACTCACCCGGCAGCGGGAGTACCAGGAAAAGGAGATCCAGCGGCTCAACAAGGTGGGTGCAGCCAAGGTCCGGGGATGGGCAGGGCTTCCCGGAGCCTTGCTGCAGAGCCCACCCTCTGGCCGGTACCCTCAACCCTCAGCTCAGGAGGGGTGACTCCTGGGTCAGGGTAAGGGTGCTGAGGGCCTGGGTGCTGCCCCAGGGTTTCTACTGCCTCTGCCCCGCTCTGCACGCTGAGTGCCCGGCTGGATGAGCTGGGCAGGCCCTGGGATGTGCTATCAGCTCATGCAGTGCCACCCACTTATTCGGGTTTAGCTCTAACACCGCTTCCCAGGAAGGCCTTCCCGAGTCTCCTTCGAGTTTCCTTGTTCTATAGCTAAAGCACCAGGAGCTTCTTTCAAACCCTTCTGGCATTTTCTTGTGATTACTTACTGACAGCCATCCTCCCATCCAGTGTTGGAAGGTGTGCGTCTTCACCAGGGCATATACCCCCAGCACCTGGCACCAAGCATGTGTTCAGGAAAAACTGAAGGGAGTGAATGAGCTCTGGCCTGAGTTCCTACCCTCGAGAAGGGGGGTCCAGGGAGATGTGGCCCGGGGCAGAGGTGGGGCTAGGGCTAGGGGAGCCCAGGTAAAGGGATCCCTCTGCTCTGAGCCAATGTGAGGGGCAGTGGGCTGGGCTGGGGGATGGTTCTAGTCCCAGTTATAGCCCCTGTAACCTTATCTGGGTCTCAGTTTTGCCACCTGAACCCTGGCTGGAATCATGCTAGCCCTGCCCACCTTCTAATGCAGGGGTTAAAGGAGTGAGCTGATGGAGAGGCTTTGAAAGGAAACTCTCAAAGGCTCAGATTTTCCTCCTGTTCTGTCTGCCTGCTCTTTCTGCTCACAGCAGACTCTGTTGTGAGTTTGTATTCACTGGGTCCCAGCCCTCCTGGGGTGACTCTGCTTGGTTTTGGTGTTGGATAAGCATTGAAGATGCCAAGTGTGGGGCTTTGATACTTGTTCTCATTGAAAAGAATGATCTGTCCCAAGCTGGGGGACTTGGGGCTCTAAATCCAGGCAGAATGTTATATGTACTGCTAGTTGTAGAGATGACCCAGGCAGGATCACTGCCCTCCAAGTTTCTGTGCTGTAGCTGGGGACAGAAACTTGTAAGAATGACGAACGCAAGGCTCTCTCTGTGCCTGGACCTCAGTCAGCCCATCAGAAAAATGGGACAGATGGAGGGGGAGGTGCAGTCATAGCCCTCCCTCGAGCATTCTGAATTCACGCTTTAAATATATGTACATAAATTTGATTTTCTTTGCCTGCACCATGTCTTAGTTGCAGCGGGCGGGGTCTGTAGTCGTGGCATATGAACTCTGAGTTGCAGCATGTGGGATCTAGTCTCCTGACTAGGGATCAAACCCAGGCCCCCTGCATTGGGAGCTTGGAGTCTCAGCTGCTGGACCAGGAAAGCCCCTCGTATTCACTCTTGGCTCTGCAGTTTCCTCTTGTTTCTGGGGGGAGTCCAGGAGACAAGGAGGGGCCTGCGTCTGAGCTGGGCAAGGTTTCCCCAGGGTCCAGGGAGGCACTGTGAGCAGTGCTGTCACAGGGCCAACAGAGGCCCTGCTGCCCAGGGCGCTAAAGTCTAGGTTGTGATGAGGATGGCCAGTCTTGAGGGGTGTTCCAAAGTTCTCAAGCAACATGATAACAGCATGGAAGGAGAAAACCAGTTAATGAATAACTTTCAGGAGAATGTGAGCACACTGTTTATGCTAGGAAAAGTATTCTGTGAAGGTAGTAAAACAGGGCTTTTACAAAATATCTCAAAATATTATTTGGTGATGTTTCAGCCCATTTTCAGGGTTGGAAAGGTAAAAATTAATTACATCAAAATTAAAATCCAGGCTAATCTAACTACAGAAGATCTGGGGATGGAGTTGTTGGCTTGATGGGAATGGGTTATGGAAGCTGGAGAATCTCTGGGCAGGTCCAGGAGATTTAGCTTCTTCCTCCAAAGGACTTCGTATTCTTTCTAGGTCTGGGTGCTAAGAATTGAGCCACTTACCCTCAGGGAAAGGGAGATTCTCCCTTCTACATAAAGACCACAGTTTAGGCTGCTGGTTAAGAGCACATACTGGCTTTGAATACCTGCTTTGCCACTTACTAGCTGTCTGACTTTGGACAAATCCCTTCAGGTCTCTGAACCTGTTTTCACATCCATGAAATGAGGGTGAAGGTCATAGTTTTTCTTCATAGGACTATGGAGAGAATTTAGTAAAATGATGTGCATATAATGTTCATCTATAAGATGGCATTTATTAAATAGTGGTGGTTATTATTATTATCCTTATCATGATCGGGGTCTTTCAGTGGGGCCTGACCCTTTCAATGGGACCTGACTTCCCAGGGCTTCTGCTGACAGGCCCATCTCCTTTCTTCCTGATTCTAGGCCCTGGAGGAAGCACTGAGCATTCAGGCCTCCCCATCCTCTCCAACAGCATTCGGGAGCCCAGAAGGAGCTGGAGGCCTGCTAAGGAAACAGGAGCTGCTCACGCAGAACGAATTGCTGAAACAGCAGGTGAGTTTGAGGGGAACGGGTTAGGTAGGTGGTGCCCAGTGGGAGTTGGAGCAACCCTGAGGGCCTAGGATGGACCTTGAGTCATGCAAGCTGTAATCTGCAGTCCACTATCTGGCCATTGGCCAGGACTCCTGTCTGGTTTAGGTTTATCCTTGCTGGCAGTATATCCCTATCTAGGTCATTCCTCTACCACTGTCATGATTTAAACATTTCTATGCCCCAGCTCTGCTATTATTTCCCTAATATTTCAAAAGCAAAATTTTTTAAATTTATGTTTTAAAAATGAGCTGTTACTGGAGTATATTTGATTTACTATATCCTATTAATTTCCGTTGTACAGAAAAGTGAATCAGTTATACATACACATATATCCACTCTTTTTTAGGCTCTTTTTCCATATAGGTCATTGTGTAGTATTGCATAGAGTTCCCTGTGCTGTATAGTAGATCCTTATTAGTTATCTATATGTTTAAATAAACTCAATAAATATATTTAAAAGGGAACTTTAGATTTCTCCTGCAAATGGGAAAACCGCTTATTATTTGTCATAATTAGAAACTATAAGCAATAAATACAGTAAAGACAAAACTGTGTTTTGTTAAAGTCTAGCTAGATACTTCTGCCTGATCATGGCTTTGTGCTTGAGTCCTCTGTCTCTTTATTTAAGGGAAATTAAATACCAAAGAGGTGCTTAAACAGTAGCATAAAATGCAGACCTTCTTGTTGAGTGGCACAGAGGAGTGAAGAAAGTGAGAAGGCTTTGGTTCTCGCAAGTGCTTCTGTGCTATTTGCTGCTGTGCTTCGGATCCTTCTAAATCGTCCCGAGCCTGGTCAGCTTCTCACTGATCTGCAGTGAGGATGTGAAACTGCAGAGACAGGGCCCCGCCTGCCCCTTGCCTGCCAGGGTGCCAGCCCCCACCCCGGAGCCTCGGGAGAGTTTTGTAGGCCCCCTGCTCTTGGCACCAGGAGACTTGAACTCCAGTCCTCCACTCAGACTGTTTCTGTGGCCTCCCACCTCTCTGTGGGTCTTGGCAGAATGGAAGGATGGGACTAGTTTTGATGGCTGTTGACCAGTTTTGTGTTTTTTAGCCATGGATCCTTTTTTCCAATAAAGCCCTAGGTTGAAGCCCAAAATATAAGATCGAGGGACCCAGAACTACTCTGTTTGTAGTTGGGGGTGGGGCCAGAGGTACACCTATTCCTCTCCCCACGGGCGTTTTCAAGACAGGGTAAAACCAGCTCTGATGTCTGACTCCTATCAGAGGCCCAGGATTCTGGGTCTGAGCAGGTCTGAGCCCCCACTCAGAGCTGTCCTTCCTCCCTCACCCCCTTCTCCCTTCCCCTCCACCTCCCCTTTAGGTGAAGATCTTTGAGGAGGACTTCCAGAGGGAGCGTAGCGACCGGGAGCGCATGAATGAAGAGAAGGAAGAGCTGAAGAAGCAGGTGGAGAAACTGCAAGCCCAGGTCACCCTGTCCCACGCCCAGGTGAGAAGAGTGGGACCCAGGAGCGGGCAGCTGGCTGTGCCCAGGGGGAAGGCGCATGGGTTGGAGGACCCTGGTGACACTGGCTGGCAGGACACTCACCGATTCTCCTTCCAGCTCTGCTGATACATTTCTGTGGCCCTCAGAAAGTCCTCTCCCTTCTCTACTTCTCCTAGCCCTGATTTTCCACAATCAGTTTTGATGCCTCTAAAGAGTATAAGTAGGAATTAGCTCTGAGCCATCCACTCTTTCCCACACTGAAGCTAAAAGGTATGAATGCTGAAGCACAGCATCAGTGAGGCTCCTGCAGCCGTCCTGACCTGTGTTCAGACTGCCCATGGTGAGCAGGCCTTACCCGCAGTCCCCGGCCTGGGCCGTGCTCTGCCCCCAGGGCCCTTTCCCACCGCTGGGCCAGCAGGACAGCCTAGAGTGGCGGCCTCGTGCGTTGGCCAGTCCACCCTGCTCAGACCCTGGATCCAGGCCTGGCCAGGAAGCGCCTCTGCTGACAGACTTCTCTCCCTCCCTCTTTCTCTCAGCTAAAAGCCTTCAAAGACGAGGAAAAGGCGAAAGATGCCCTGAGGCAGCAGAAGAGGAAAGCAAAGGTGAGGAGGCATGAGGGAGGAGGCAGTACTACTGCATTTTACCTCCTTCAGGGAGCTGCAGTCTGATGCGGGAGGCATTGGTTGCTCAGGTGTCCAGCTAACTAGTGAGGCCCCGGGTGGCACAGTGGGGATGAATCCGGCTGCCAATGCAGGAGACACAAGGGACTCGGGTTCAATCCCTGGGATGGGAAGATCCCCTGGAGAAGGAAATGGCAACCTGATCCAGTATTCTTGCCTGGAAAATTCCATGGACAGAGGAGCCTGGGCCACAGTCCACAGGGTCACAAAGAGTCGGACAGATTGAGTGAGCACACACATGCCCAGCAGATGACAGAATGAGTTATGAGCTCGACTACACGCCGGGTCCTCTGTCCCTTTATTTAACGTGTGATGCCAAGTGCTTTACAAACGAAACAAAAAACGCAGCTGGAGCCGTTAGAACAGTACATGGCAAAGAACAAGCTCAGGGCATGCCAGCTGTCGTCACAGTTGATACTCTGGGCCCACGTGCAGCCTTCCATGGCCACATGCCCGTCTTCAGAGAGCTGAGGCTCTAAGCGGAGAATGGGAGACGGGATGAATGTCACTGGGGTGGCCCATGCAGCCTGTCACAGACCAGAGCCGGATGCCACCTTTCTTGCAGACCTCGGCAGACCGCTACCACCTGGAGCCCCGCCCGGAGCACCTCTGCGGGGCCTGCCCCTATGCCTACCCGCCCATGCCCCCCACTGGGCCGCACCCCGGCTTTGAGGACTGGTCCCAGATCCGCTACCCCCCACCCCCCACGGCCATGGAGCACCCGCCCCCACTTCCCAACTCACGCCTCTTCCGTCTGGTGAGTCCGTGCCCCCTCCCTCACACACAGGCCAGCCAGACACATGCCAAGGGCAAGGTCAACGGAGAGGGTCAGAAGCTGCATCCTTGGCCCCTTGGGAACAGACTGATGTGTAGCCTGCCATCCCCGAGACAGGACCTTCCGGCTCAGGGTTGCTCAAGGGCCCTGGTATGGGACAGAAAAGGCTGGGTAAGGGAGCAGGGCCAGCAGGAGGGCTCTCTCCTGCCAGCCAGGCCAGGAGTTTGACCTTTTTCATGACCTCCACATGTCACCAGGTATAAAGTCTTCACCATGCATTCTCTCCCTTTGCTTCTCTTTTCCTTCTCAGTTTCCTTTTTCTGTTTTCCTCCCTTTTTTTCCTTATCATTCTGTCTCCAAAGTTTCTGACCCCTTTCTCATTCTCTTCAGTGCCCCTGCCACAGCCCCTCAGGCATCCCTCAACCTGGTCAATGCCAGCTGCTCCCCATCCCATCTGCTTCTTCCCCATCTTCTCCCCCATGAACATTCCTTACATGCATCTTTAAACCCTGGAGTGTACTGCGGGACTATAGTGCCTTAGATTCAAATCAAATCTTGACGACTTGCCAAGATGGATGACCTTTGACAAGTTACTCCACCCCTTTGAGCCTCAGTTTGCTAACCTGTAAAATGGGGTTGGTAACCTGGGTTGTTGTAAGGATTCAGTTATAGTTGATTAATGTGAACTTAGTACTGTTCTGGCACAGTAGCTGCTACTATGGTTATTGATTACTAAGCACCAGTTTTGTTGCAGCCAGAATACACCTGGCGGCTGCCCTTTGGAGGGGTACCTAATCAGAGCTCCCAAGTGATGGACTTACCTACGGCCAGGCCTACGGAACAAGGTGAGTGTGACCCCTGGTAATGGGCCTTGCTTTATAAAAAGATAATTTTTTAATCTGCCAGGATTGTCCCAATTTGGGGGCAGGATTGTCCCAATTTGGGGGCAGGATTGCTACCTTCTGATCTCAGTGGAGGAGAGGCGCAGGTTTCTCAAATAGTGTTGAGAAGAAAGGGGTGGTGACTGCATCATGAAGGAGTTGAAACCATTCCCTCCATTGATTATAGTTTAATGTTCTAAGTGCCATGCTCTGTGTAAGATGCTGGGGAGGAGGCCAAGACAAGTGCAAAGGTCTTGGTGGGAGAGGCTGAAGAACTGTGCCGACCTGAGGATCGACAGAAGTCTGGCTTGGCTGGAGCCAGGAACAAGATGGAGAAGGGAGGCAGGCAAGGCAAGGTCAGGGAGGTTGGTAGGTCCCACCACAAGGGCCTTGTAAGCCCCAGCAGGAGGGCTGGTCTTTATCCTAGGGATAGCCTGCAGGCCTTGGACATTTTAAAATGGTCTGTTTGCTGGTTGTGAAAGGACTCTGGGCCCTTAGTCTCTCCCTTGCTTTCTGTGAGGCTTTTATGGGGCCTTGCCTGTGGGGGCTTCTGGAAACAGAATCGCAACTAGTGGGAGCCATGGGGAGGCCAAGTCCGTCTCAGCACAAAGAGGAGTTTTCTAAAGGTTGCAGCTGTGCAGAAATGGAGCCTGCCATGCCTGGTGGTCGAGGACCCCTCTGCAATAGTGTGGGCAGAGGCTGCAGGGCAACTCAGGGGGTGTGGTTTGGAGGATCTCGTGGTTGGGAGGAGGCGTTGAGCTGGTCAGTCACTTTCTCATGTTTCCCCATGGAGCCCTAGGGGTTCTGTGGAGCCATAGGAGTCTGCTTTGATGAGGGCAGAGGGTGGCCAAATGGGCAGGACTGTCCCTTCTCCCAGAACTACTCCATTTCTGGGATCTGGAACCAGACTGACTGGGTGCCAACACTTCCTAGATCTGGGACCTTGAGCAACTTTTTAAAAACTCCCCTGTGCCCCATTTCTCTCCCCCATAAAGGGGTAATAATATGCTGCCTCCTAGATCTGGGCAAGGACTGAATGACAGATGTACCTAAGGTGCTTCGACCAGGGCCCGGCACTCATTAACACCCAACAACCCTGGTTTTTTCCCCACTCCTGCTGTGTTCGTTTCCATAGGACTTTGAGAGCTACTGTACCACTTCATCTTTAAGTCCTAAATTTGTTTATTTAGAGTCCACCAAAAATGGTGACCGTGAAGGACCTCAGTGAAACCAGTCCCCTGCTCCACCTTCGTCTCACAGAGCCAGCTGACTTCAGATTACTGGCAAGCAAGAGGCCACAGGCTCTGTGTGGCCAGAGCTGCAGCCATTCGGGAGGCTGAGATGGATGGCCAGCTTGGGCCCTGGCCCCAATCTGGATGGTCTGCAGACTGGAGAGGCTCCATTCAGAAGGCGTCCATCTGGGCCTCTCCTTTGGAGTGACTGGGAAAAGCCTACTACTGTGCCCCCGAGTGGAGAGAGGTGCCGTCGGCCTGGACCTGCTGCCCTCTGTGGACACTGCTGGCGGATGCCGATCTCCAGTCGAGAGACCCCTGTTGGCCAAGGGGCCCCAGCCTGGAGCCACCAGGTCCTCAGCTGGAGCCTTGTGGTGTGGAGGCCTGGACTGGGGTGGTTCTTGATCCCTGGACAGCTGTTTGCACAAATCTTGGACATAAATCCAAGCTGGAGATGAGCATTTTGTGACCGGATTTCTTTTATGCCCTGGCTAATGTGCTCCTCCTTGTCAACCAGTATGCTGCTTTCCTGGCCCCTCTTCCCTCTATGTCCTTTTCCTCCCAGATGCACCCCCGCATCCACCCCCTTAAGAGCACCACCATCACTCTTGGCAGGCATTCCCTGGGATCCTGCTCAGAGCTTCTGTGAGGGTGGAGCATCCAGGGGCTGGGGGTCAGGCGACCTGAGTTTACACTCCAGTCCTGCCCCTCACTTGTCAGGAGACATTGGGCAAGGCCTGGCCCTTCTGTGAGCCTTAGTTTCCTCATCTGTCAAATGGGACACCTCATCTCAGTGTTAGCTGCCTTAGAGAGAACTGTGGGGTGACAGTAGATGTGAGCTGGTTTTATAGACTCCAAATGCTGAGCGAGGAAGCAGAGCGGGCCTAGGTGGAAACCAGAAAGCAAGGCCCTGAAGCCCTCTGTCTTTTCCTTCCTGCCACCTCCAGCTTTCCTGCCCCCGTGCTGGGGCAGCCCCATGGAAGAAGCACGACAGTAGGCTCAGCTGCTGCAGAAAGGCCTTTACTAGGCAGACAGGGGTGAGTCTATGCCAGCAGGCCAGGGTGAGGGGAGAGGACACACTCCCCTAGGGAGTGGGGTGGCATCCCTGGCCGGGGGCCTCAGCCTGAATGCACTAAAGGCTGGCCCCTCAGACAGGCTCAAGGGAGGTCCGCCCACACGGGCTTCGGGCCCCTCCTTCATGGCGATGCCGCCCCCTGTCACAGGGAGCGTGGCCCCTGCTCTCACATCTGCCTTGGCGACTCTCAGGGAACGCTGTGGGGGTGGGGGCATGGGGTGGGGGGCAGGGGAGGGCCCTCAGGAAGGAGCAAGGCTGTGTGGCGGAGAAGGAGGGAGTCAGGCAGTGCGGCGGACCCAGAAACTTCAGGCACTTCTGGGTGGTGTTTGGAGGCAGTGAGAGATGCCAGCCCAGTAGGGTGAGGTCCTGGTTAAAGCAGAACAGTTGAATCTAGAGCTGGGTTTTCAGTTTGGACTCAGCTGAAAGTGGAACAGAGAACTGGAAGGGAAGTTCCTCTCTGGCATTCTTCACAGCACACAGCTGTTGCTCCATATGCACTTGTGCAGGTTGACATGTGTGGCCCTGTACTCGTGTGCACACACGCCTGTAGGCATGTGTGCAAACGCCCATGTGCAGAGCAGTACAGACACAAACGTTCGTCTCAGGCTGGGGCCTTGTGTAGCAGTAAAGGTTCTAGCATGGGAGTGTGGCATAGCTGGAGAAATGGGTTCCTTCCTGATCAGAGCCCTCCCTAGCCCGTGTGGTGGATGTGGAGGGGGGTGGGCCTCAGTTACTTCCCCTTGGCCTCCAGGACTGCCCGCCGCCGCATGTAGGTCAGGATATCCATCTTGACAGAGTTGACCGTGGTGCGGTGGTACCAGCGCATGATGGGGATGCCGTCTGGCCCCACCAGGAACTTCTCAAAGTTCCACCGGATGTCATGGACCTTCATGGGTTCCCAGAAAAGGCGGCCAGGTGAGCCTAGGAGCTCCGAGGTAGGAGGACAGGAGTTCTGGAGCAGAGACGAGAGAAGTGTTAACTCTGCTTGGGGCCCTTCCCACTCTGTAATCCCTCCTCCTTCCCAGGACTTTTCGGGGAAGGAGAATAGCCCGGCATTGAGAAAAGAGTACCAGGTTGGAAGTTAGAAAACTGAATCCCAGCACCAGCTTTGGTTCTAGCAGATTGTGAGACCCTAAGCTTGTCCCTTCTGGGGCCTATCTGTAAAATGAGTTGATGAGCCCCTAGGGTCTACAAAGCCCTCTAGTTGGAGTAATAATCAGATGCCAGGAAATTCCCCAAGAGCCCAGGAACAAAGGAAGGTGGCACAGGCCTTGTCTACGTGGCCTGGGGCCAGAAGCGGCTGCAGCCCGTCCAGAGCCAGCATCAGCCAGGCAGAGAGGCTCTTCAGCAATGTGGCTCGGCTGTGTACTCACCTTCAGGAATGTGTAGAACCTCTGCTCTTTCTCCCCATTCACATCGCCTTTCTCAAACAGCTGGAAGTTGGGGGTGAAGCCCCCACCTGGTCGAACATACCTAAGAGGAATATTTTTGTATGGGTCCCAGGGACATGGGCTCAGAAATAAGAGGAGGGGACAGAACTGGGGAAGGGGGGTTGGGAATCTGGGTTTTATGCTATAATGGGCAGTGGGAGCCAGTGACTGTTAAATGGGCACAGGTATAATGTGGGTCAGCAGTCTTCCTTCAATTTGGTAACTGCTCAATAACCCCTGCCCTCAACCTGTCCTCCCCTTACCCCAACGTGGCTGACAGCCACCGTCCCTGACCCTGTCTCTCTCCTGGTACCTCTTCCACTTGTTCTACTAAACAGAATTCCTGGAAGGAGAGAGTAATTCTTGGTGGCTGATAAATAGCCTCGTGAGTAGGGGCCAGTATAAAAGATGCCTGGAGCCTGGGCCGGGGCGTGGTGGGAGGGATGTGCCGGAGGAGCTTTCTCAGGACACTGAGTCAGCACTCACTTGAGGGTGGCTAGGATCTCCGAGTTCTCTCCTGGTTCTTGTTTTCCAAATTGGTTGCAGGGGAAGCCCAGAATGACCAGACCAAATGGTTCAAGCTCTTCCTGCAGTGCATTCAGTTCTGGAACAGGGAGAGAGCAGAGATGGGGATAGCCTGGTGAGGAGTCCCACCTCCCGTGTACCATCCACCTGCCCGCCCCATTGTATAGCTGAAATCACTGAGGCCTGATGGGAAGGAACTTGCCCAAGATAATCCAGTGAGTATTGCTGGCATTGCTGGCATTCAAGCCCCGTCCTATGTCCAACCTGGATGGGTTGGAGGTCTGGGGGAGAAGAGAGCAATGTGCTTCCTCAAATTAATAATCAGACACCCACTCCCTAAACCCACCACCTGGGCCTATAGGCTCTGGGCTCCTTCAGGACTGTCAGGACTGAGTTTCCTGGAGTAAGAACCATCCATCCCTGGGCAGAAGGCAGATGACGTCCCTGGGGTGGGATGGAGCCCTCACACCCCTCCTATACTTTGGGTATTCAGGGGCCCAGTGGAGCGCCTGGCCCAGCTCTCACCCCGCTCAGTGCCTCCTGGCCTCTTGTGCAGCATCCGTGGTCCGCCTACCTCTTGCCCAAACGCACTCTGCTCTATTCCAAGGGCTGCATGGAAGCATTCCAGACAGAGCGCTCACTACCCACTGGGCCATCCAGTTCACTGTCATTGTACTTCCACGAACCTGCCCATGACTCTCAGGCAGAACATTCTAAGTTAGATTGCCCTTGCCTCCCTCCCACACCCCCAAAGCATTTTCTGGTGGGTGCTGTCAGATGCCTTGGCTTGCCTGTCCCCTGGCTTTTGACTGTGACCCAGCTAAGGAGAGAGAAGTAGGGTTACCAGGGATCATGAAACCTGGTTCTGTCACTAACACACAAACTCTGGGAACTCAGGCCAGGGGCCAAGAGAAGCACTGAGGCAGATGGGCTGAGGACAGGGGAGAATTTCTCAGCAAGAGGAAGCTCCTGTTCTTACTCCAATGAAAGGAAGTTCCAGGCACAAACCCAATCTCCTCCATCCTTCTTCTTTTAGGGCAATTGAGATACTCAGGGATGAAGGATAACTGAGAATCTTCTAGAACATGTTTGTAGGGGCTCAGACCTCAGGTTATATAATTATTTTCACAGAACCACGGAACACAGTAGGATTCAGGTACAGGGTTTGAAATCTCATGATGACCATCACCCCCATTCTCCTTGCACCAGAAAAGCTCCTGTGATTGGAGTGTGCCCAGCTGGCAGAAACAGCCCCAAACACAGCAGGGGAAGAGTGGGTGGCTCTTACCAACGTACTGGCCCGTCAGGCCTCAGTAGCTGGCCACGTTGACGAAGAGGATGTATTTGCCAGCGTACTGCTTAAAGGGGATGTACTCCTCCCCATCGATGGTGATGGCCCCATACTCGTAAATGGTGCCGCCCACACCAGCATGGCAGTCCATCTGCAAGAGAAGACCAGCACCAGGGAGCGGTTAGAGCCGGAAGGGAACTCGGACACCACCATTTTCAAGATACCAGGGAGTGGCGGAACACTTCTGCCCACGTGGTCTTGACTTGCCCAAGAATTCAAACTGGACTAAAACTGAAGTCTCCTAATTCATTGTACAAGATACTAACATTAAAAGCATTGAATAAGCTGGTGAGTGCTATGGAAACTTGGAGAAATAACTATGGTCATTACTTCTGCATCCCTTGTCAGTTTAGACAGCCACCAGACAAGCTGTGAGGGAGACTACCCCCGTGCCGGTGTCATTGGATGGGATGGCGGAGACTGGGAAGCTGTTAGAATAATGCAGGCAAGTGGTGATGAGAGCCAGAAGTAGATCGTCGGGAAGGAAGAGCTGAAGAGAAATGAGGAAACATCAGTGTGGAAAACGGTGATTCAGACATTTCCAAGGAGAACTGGAAAGCTGAGGCTGTTGTTCAAAAACAGGAAAGTAGGATGGGGGCCAGGAATGGGGCCAGGCCTGCTGGGAGGATTAAATGGGATGGTCAGGATAAAGCCCAGTGCCTGGCATAGATCCGATGTTCCTTGCGTTGAGCAGTGTGACAATGACCTTAAGGCCTTCCTCTTTGCCCAGTTACCTCTCCACAGTCCGCCTCCAGACTAGTAGAGTCAGTGAACAATGGGCTGGGAGCTGGGGAACCAGCTCTGCCTCTAACTCCCTGTGTGGTCTTGGACTTGCCCTTTCTCTTCTCTGGGCCTCAGTTTCCTCATTTATAAAGTGAGAACCTTGAACTGGACGAGCTGTTCTGAACCACGATGGCTTGACAGCATTGCTTTCAGTGGGAGAAGAGGGAACGGATTACTGCCAGCAAGTGGGATGCTGAATTTACCCCCACCCCCCACCCTATCCTCATCTCATCTCTTATCATTTTTTGATGCAGACTACAAAAATCTGGGTTATACTCTTGAGAGAGCATCATGGCATCACTACCACAATTAGCAGGTGGGCTGGCAGTCCTGGCCTGGACATCTGAGGAGAGGCGGGAAGACAATAAACAAACTGAATGCAAGCTAGCATTATAGACCAGAGACAGGTGGTTGGAGTTAAGAGAAGCAAATTCACGTACTCTGTTCTGGCCAATCCTGGAAGACTGGCTGTCAAGGTGAGGTGCACCTGGGCCCAACCAAGTGAAGAGAGCCGTCGGGGCTGGTAGGGCGTAGCCCGGGGCGGGTGTAAGAAAGCCACTCTGTCTTGGAGACTCCGTAGTCCTGCTGAGCTGGGGGAGCTGGACTCCTTCCACATGGCCATTCCCTGACTGCTGCAAGCGATCTTGGCTCAGGTACGAATTCCCTGCTTCACGTGAGTCTAATAGTCCATGCCCCGTGACTTCTGGTGGGTGCCAGAGGCAGGCCTGAGACCTAAGCTTGACATTCCTCCAGCCCCTGGGCCTCTTGGGCCCCAGCTGGGGTCAGCTCCAGCTCCAAATGCAAACAGCCAGGACACAACAAACACACCCGAGCCAGGCCTCCTGCCTGCCTCTCCACTCCGCCCTGGCCCAAAAACAAACTGTGAGATGGGAAGGGAAAAAAAAGCCAAGAGGTTGTCTAAATAAGAGAAGCTTGAAAACAGCGGGAGGATCAGCTTTTAAGCCCATTTTCAGGGTGGGGTGGGGCAAGGGGAATCTCCTCTCATTAGAGTTGAGTCTTGCTGGCTGTGTGTCCCTGAGCAAGTCACTTTCAATCTGAGTTTCCATCTGTTGATGGGTGAGGGAAAAACCACCTGTCTCCCAGAATGGCTGTGGGAATTTGCTAGTAGATTAAAACCATCTTGAAAGCCTCTTGGAAAGAAACCCAGCCCCTGTCCCCTCATCAAGGGGTAGGGTAAAGGGTCCTGACGTTGCTGTGTCACTGTGAAGAAGACTTGGGTGTTCCTGTTCCCCAGTCGGTATGAGGAAGCTGATGCACTGGGCAGAGTATTTCCAGGAAAAGGGACCTGTGACAAAGCCTCCTGCTTTCTACTGGGCCTGCAATGCTGGTGCTGTGGGTTCAGACCGAGAGGGGTCGGAGAGTGACAATGGTAGGGGAAAGAGCTACAGCCTGCTCTCAGTACTGAGCATGCGCCCCCACCTCCTTACAGACCCCGCCCCTCCTCTTGTGGGTCCCTGGAGTCCCAGAACCCTGCACCTTAACCAGGAGGTCAGAGGAGATGGGGGTGGGGGTAGGGAGGTTACCTCAATCCTCCCACAATTGCATAAGACAGGAGAGTTCAGACAGCTTGAGAGTGGGAGGGGAGACCCTGCCAGGACCCCGGCTGGCTTGCATTGCTGGTCCTGTGTCTCTCTCCTCACTCATCTTACCACTCTCAACAGTGTGAAGTTATGAGAGGAGAGCTGGACTGGGGGCAGGAGACCTGAGTTCTAGGCCTGGCTGGGCCTCCCATGCGACTACATGTGACTACTCCTGTCCCTTCTCTGGGGCTCTGGCTCCTTGCTTATGAGATGGGGTCAGATTCAGGGCTGTCTAGAAGGCTCTTCAGGTCTGACTGTCAGCTGGTGGTTCCTTCGTTCTATCTGCCTGATTTAGTCACCTAGAAACCAGCGGTTACTAGGAGCCCATGTACGTCAGCAGCTGTTATTCTCTAGCCTCTGTGAAGTCCTTTTGTAGGGGAAGGACAGGGAGCCTGGGCAGCCTTAAGATGGACTGGAGAGGGGAGAGCGAGGAAAGGCTTTGTTCCCCAGCCCCTCCCTTTGAAATGGGTGGAGGCAAATATTCCTGTGGGGCTGTTGCCTTTTGTCCATCCTTTCCTCCACTTGCCCCTGGGCCCCTGCCTTGGCCCTGGAGCTGGGGGTAAGATAAGTAGTGACTGAGTCCTAGAAACGGAGGCTATGAGATTTCAACCCTCTCAAGACCTGGGAGGAAAGATGGGGCAGGACCAGATTGTCACTGGCTAGCAGATCCTAGCTGGTTGCATCTGATATGATCACACCTCACTCTAAGGCTTTTCTAGCCCATACCCATCCTGTTTTCTCTGAATCCATCTATTCCTCCCCAGAGTTCTACAGAGAAAACATGGCTATGATGAGCTATTCATACGATCCATGTTCTTACCTCCACCTTCTTGAAACAGGGCCCCATCTTCCCGTCTCTGCTTCTCCCCAAACTGAGGTTATAGGACTGTCTCCATGATGCTGCCCTACCCATGGCTTGCCCTTACTTCAGTTCCACACCCTAATATCGAAACTCAGACCCATCCCTGCCCGGGAAAATACCTTCTGAATTGGAGATTATGAACAAGACTGGATACAAAGCCAGAGGCTAGGAGGAAGTGGCCCCATAACCATCCAGTCTCTAGGCTGACTCCCAGGAGAGGCAGACCGATTAGAATTTAGGCTAAGGACAGGACGAGAGAGAAACAAGCAGAAGTAACCTTGCATTTTTAATGGGCTTCCTGAACAATAGATAGGATTATGGAAATAGAATTGTGAAGTCATAAGATCTTAGAATGGAAGATTTGAGAAACACAGAAGCGCAAAGCTTCTTCATTTTATACAGGTGTGTGTGTGTGTGTGTGTGTCAGTGTGTATGTGTGTCAGTGTGTGTGTGTGTGTGTCAGTGTGAGGCTGGAAACAAAAATCTCTTTCTTTGGGTCTATGCCTGGCTCCTGACTCCCCACCCAGGGGAAGAGGAGAGGTCTAAGCATGTCAGGTCACCCCTGCTCCTGACCTCAGCATCCCCACTCTAGCTAAGGACCACACGCTCTACTGAGGGCAGACTCAGGCTCAAGAGAATTCTGCCTCTCCTACGGAGCTGGCAGGCCAGTAAGGGCTGTGGCTGGTGGGTACTGAGGTTGCGCCCAAACAGGAAACCCTTCAGAGAATGATGTGTGGATTTTTCAGCTTCTCCAAGCTTTGCAGCTTCCCCTCTGAAGTCATCAGCCTCTTTGTGCCCTGTGCTCTCACCTCCAGCGGACAGAGAAACTGAGGTCCACAAAGGATGAGAGGTCTAGTCAGCGTCCTGGGCATTCTTTGCTGCCAGCGCAGAGCTCGTTCTGTCAGCCTCTTTTACCAGTATCCCAGAATCCTACCTGCATTCGCGCTTGGGCTATTCGGGCACCACACATTGCCTGCCGTTCTCCTTGGGAACTCTGCAGCCACCCAGACCCCGAGTCTCCAGGCCATTTTCTGGGCCCCCCACCCGCTTCAGGGTCCCCTGGAAGGGAAGGGTCTCAGAAACAGACGGTGGTTTGGATGTAGCAAGGCGACCGGAGATAGCGGCGGGGAAGAAAGTGCGAACTCTGGAGAGAGTTCCTGCCTCATTCATTCCGCCCACCAGGAGCACCCAGGTCTCCAGCAGATGAACCTGCGAAGAGTCTGACCACAGTCTGAGCGCGCCAAAGACGGAGGCCACGCGAGCTGAGGGCGTCTCTCGCACCTAGGTGTCACCCTTCTAGAGGGAAGCCCGCACGGAGAGATGGTGACACCCGCGGGCTGTGTTCTTTCCCCTGGCCCCCCACCCCCGAGGCTCACTCACCTTCGACTTCTCCTGTCCCTGGCTCGGGGGAATGAAGCCCGCCAGGAGCAGGGAGAGAAGGCAGGATGCCCGGAGGAGCCGGGCCATGATGGGCTGGGGGCGCGTCTCGGCTCGCCGCAGACGCTGTCTGATCCCGGGCCACGGTCCGTCTGAGGTGTCGTCTGCTCTCATCCACCTTTCAAGCCCTCAGCGATGGCCAATCCGCTGCCGGGCCAGAGTCTCTGTAGCCAATTGCAAGGCGCCTGGCATTTCAGGGGCGGGCATGACTTCCCCTCCGCTTCCCCCGCTGGGCGACAGTGACATAAGCAAGTGTGGGCCGAGAGATGGGCGCCAGGTGCTTGTGAACCCGTGAGGCAGCCCCCTCTTCTTTCGACTCCAAAGTGCTGGAAGTGGCAAGCACTGTGTCCTCAGCTCAGGCAGAGAAGGGGCTTAAAAAGCACCAAAGAATTGATGGAACTTCCCCTGGTGTTCCGTTTCCTCCTGCTTCCAATCTGGTAGAAGGGATATCAAAGACTTAAAATGTCAGCAAGATCTGGAGTGAGACCTCCAGGAATATTTACTCTGTGTAGGCTTAGTGCTTAAAAAGCAACGAGTTGACTGCTCTAGAATTTTTGAATGCAGCCCCGTTCCCTAGAAGAACCTTGGGATTCCTCAGCTGGTTGGAGAGCAGAAAATACATTTACTCCCTGTGTAGTCTTGAACCTATTGCTTTCCCTCTCTGGGTCTCAGTTTCCTGAACTGCATGATGGGACTGGTTGATGCTGTCTAAGGCCCTTCTGGTTCTGGCTAGATGACTTGCTTCTAAAAATAAATGACAGACCTAGACCAGGAGTCCCTTAAGAGTAGGGACCATAATCACTAGCTGGCACAGGGCCTGGGACACATCAGGTGCTTAGTGTTTGTGGTATTAGTCAGGCAACATATTTGGGGATTTCTCTGATAGTTCAGTGGTTTAAGGCTTCCTTGGTGGCTCAGATGGTAAAGAATCAGCCTGCAATTGGAGACCCAGGTTCAGTCCTGGGTTGGGAAGATCCCCTGGAGAAGGAAATGGCAACCCACTCCAGTATTTTGACCTGGAAAATTCCATGAACAGAGGACCCTGGCGAGCCACAGTGCATGGGGTCGCAAAGAGTTGGACATGACTGAGTGATTACAGTTTCTTTTTCAGTGGTTTAAACTCTGTATGTCCAGTGCAGGGGGCACAGGTTCAATCCCTGGTCAGAGAACTAAGATCCCACATGCAAAAAAAAAAAAAATTTTTTGTTTCTTTGCTTTGAGATGCTGATGACCAGGTTAGGCAGTTCGAGGTCCATGCATGATTCTATCCACAGACAGCATTATGTGTTGGAGTCAGTGCTTCACAAATCAGACTAAAAGAGTCATCTGAGAAGCTTTTCATACAGATAACTAGGTCCCCCTTCAGAATCACTGCATTACGATCTCTAGGGCCAAAGGCTGAGACTCCAGCCATGTTCCAGAGCTGACTCTGAGGCAGGTGATTCTGTATCTTCTGATGGACAAGTGCTTTGAGATACCATGCCTTTATCATGATTTAAGATGGTATGATCCCCGTGGGAATTTGTACGGGCTGTCTTGATCTCACATTCTCTGTGACGCCTTCCTTACCTCAAACCACAGCCTATTGAAGTGAAGAGAGTCTTGAAGCCCTTTAACTTTAAATGAGTTAAAGCACAAAAGCATTTGAACAGTGTCTAACACAGAGTATGTAGTCAACAAATATTATTTATTCAATTGCCTCATTTTGCTAAAGCCTAGAGATGGGGAAAAGTTCACCCACAGCAAATTGGTGGCCAAGAGCGGACCAGAATCCAGGCCTAGAGTACATTCTTGGGCCCTCTGGACTTTGTTCTGTTGTATCTTGAAGGTCATATTTACCCAAAGATACAAACATCTGTATACATAGTTTGTCAGAAATGCAGTATTCATTTGCATCAGTAGGCATCTAGGATTCCTCATATGTGCCTAGCACTTTGTCAACACCATGAAAGAGGGGACTTCCCTGGTGGTCCAGTGGTTAAGACTTCACCTTCTAATGCAGAAGGCATGGGTTCGATCCCTGGTCAGGGAGCTAAGATCCCACATGCCTCACAGCCACAAACCAGAACATAAACAACAGAAGGAGTACTGTAAGAAGTTCGATAAAGACTTTTAAAATGGTCCACATCAAAACAAAAAATGTTAAACAAACAAAAACCATGAAAGACACCAGAAAGTTTTCTGGAAGTTACAATCCCCACCTTTAAAGTGAGTCCAACAGAGCCAGGACTAGAGTGAGGCAAGTGCAGAGATGGCACCCGTGAGTGAGTGTCTGCTTATATGGTGCACCCTGAGTGCCTGAATTGCCTTACCCTAATCCTAGCCCTCGTGTTCAGTTTCTTTGGGGAAAACAAGGAGTCAGAGCCTTAGGCTTGCAGCAGGGCCACAGACAAATGACTTTCCTTCTGGTCCATCTGTTAAACAAGGGTCGTTAGCAATCTCTCCGTGGTGGGCTCTGCAGCTCCAAGGGTCTAAGGAAAACCTGGGCTGAACCAGACTTGGGAGTACTGATCTCATGAACAGTGGGTGGGAGGTTAGGGAGGATAGCTGCCATTGGATTGGGCCTTCCTGTTGTGTACTACTTTCAAAGGCAGTTTGAGCCTCAGTACAAAGATCATGAAGACAAGGAGGAATATCATACTTGCTAACTTTTTCACCATCAGCCTTTTTAGCACATTTGGTTGATTTGTTCCCTGGAATCCTGTTTTGAAAGATGTTATTCTGCACCAGGCTGTTAAAGTCCAAATTCCTTAGCCCTGGGACAATATCCTCCAAATCTGGCCGCTTCCTTGTCTCTCGCCACACTCCTCTTGCTCTCTCTACCCAGCTGTACTGGACTGTTCTCCAGTTGTTCCAACAGGCCATTCTCTCTCACCTCCAGCTATGTCGTTGCCTCTACCTGGAACTCTCTGTGTTCTCTTTTACTGGGTCTCTCCTACCATTTTCAGGCCTCAGTGCAGATGTCATTTCTTAAGGAAAGAGTTTCGTTCAGGTCCCCTTGATTTATTATACCTCCTAGAGCATTTGACATTTTATACATTAACCTTTTGTTTACCATTTACTTTACCATTATTTCTTATTTGTCCCCTTTTCACACTAAATCATAAGGTCCACAAAGGTCTCATTCTCACCGCTTTGCAGAGGGCTTAATACACAGTAGATGCTCAGTAAATATTAAATAAATGAATGCCAAGTAAACACTATTTGGCAAATTGAATAAGTAGAATTTTAGTCTAGCTCTGAGCCCACAAAACTGGTCTGATTCCAGCTGCTGGGAAGATTTGAGACACATGAGTTATGCTGAGTGAGCTTGTCAGAGGAGAGTAGATGATTTGCATTTGGGTTTCAGGAAAGGAAGGGTGGAGACAGATGTGCAGAGGAATCATAAGCCAGTTTTGTTTCCAGCCTGAGAAGCCGCTCTACTGCATCTCAGCTAAGTGAAGACCAAGTCCCTCTTCATTTTCTCTTTTTTAGGCACATTCACTACCAACCTGCTTGGTGGGTGAAGAGGGACTGTAGATGATTAAATGGAGGTTTTTAAAAAAAGTGCTGATGCTCTGTGTCTTAGAGGGAGATAGAACATGAGTTAATAAACAAGAAAGGCAGTGAAAAGTGAAAACAATGGAAGCCAACCCTATCAGTGCTGAGTAATAGCTGGACTCAGTGATGAGGTCAGCCAGCCCAACCCAGATGGGGAGGTAGCAGAAGGGAGGCCCAGGCCCCACCACTCATGCCAACTCCAATGGTGGCCCTTTTTTATAATCAAGAAGGGATGGCAGAATCCAGGTAGGGCCCTGAAGCTGCTGGATTCCTAAATAATTGGCAGATGCAGTCTTTAGAGCTAGCCAGGGGACAGGAAAAGAGGTGGCTGGAGCCTCTGCTTTTGAAATCAGTGCCTTCCAAACTCTGGGCCTCAGTTTCTTTATCTATGGAATGAGGAGTTCGGCAAATTAATCTGAAAGGCCAACCTTCTGGATGATAAGAGTAACAGTCAGCATTCACCCAACATCCTGTACATACTAGGCACTCAATTCATTCACTCAGTCATGTCCAACTCTTTGCAACCCCATATTTTTGGAATTCCTATAACTTCATGAGGTAGCTAACATTATTCCCATTTTAGAGAAGAAACTAATAGATTAGTTAAATGACTTTGCTTAAGGCCATCCAGTTGGTAGGTGGCAAAACCAAGATTCTGACAAGATGTTGATCTCTGGAGTTCTTGTCATTAATCTCTAACTGTGTGCTATTCCACTTGTCAGCCATTAGCTGGATGTGGCTAGTGAGCATTTGGAATGTGGCTAGTCCAAATGGAGATGTGCTATGAGTATAAAGTATACACTGGTTTTTGAAGACTTAGTAAGGAAAAAAAAGAATTAAAATATCTCAATAAAATTTTATATCATTACATGGTAACATTTAATATTTTTATATTTGGGTTAAAGAAATTATATTGAAATTGATTTCACTTGTGTCTTTTTACTTTGTAAAATGTGACTGATAGAAAATTTTGAATTACACAGGCAACTGATACTATATTTCTGTTGGATAGTGCTAGTTTTAAGTTGTATATTCCTAAAAGATTGCTAGGATTATGGTTGTTTCTGTGAAATCTAGACTTATCCCCTGTCTGAGGTTCCCAAGACCACCTACCAGTTCAATGATTTGCTACCAGGACTCACAGAACTCAGCATATAATCATACTCACACTCTGATTTATTACAGCAGAAGATTTCAGAATAAATCAGCAAAAGGAAAAGGTGCATGGGAAAAAGACTGAGGGAAACCAGGCACAAACTTCCGAGAGGCCTGTCCAGTTGAATCACACAGGATGCACTTAATTCTCTAACAGCAGACTATGACAATACCTGTAAAGGGTCCTCTGAGGAACCCCGCTAGACTTGGTGATGGGTTTTATTCATTTATTTTTGGCGGCACTGGGTCTTGGTTGCTGTGCGCAGGCTTTCTCTAGTTGCGGTGAGCAGGGGCTACTCTCAAGTTGCGGTGCGTGGGCTTCTCATTGTGGTGGCTTTCTTGTTGCAGGGCATGGGCTCTAGGTCCCGAGCTTCAGTAGTTGCAGCCCGTGGGCTCTAGAGTGCTGGCTCGATAGCTGGGGCATGTGGGCTCAGTTGCCCCTCATCATGGGCAATCCTCCTAGACTAGGGATTGAACCCATGTTCTCTGCATTAGCAGGCAGACACCCAACCACTGGACCACCAGGGAAGTCCAGGGCTCAGTTTTTATTGGGGGCTGGCCTTGTAGGCCTCCTCCGCCTAGCATGTACCGAAACGCCAGACTCCCAGAAGAAAAACAGGTGTTCAGCACGAGCCACATTCTTTATCCAAATAGTCTAGGCTTAAGTGAGCCACCGTTATCAGTTCTGGGAATTGTGGAAATCCTTTGACATCAAACTTCTGGAATGTCAACCCAGGGCCAATTGTGCAAACAGATCTTTCTAAGGATAGCAGTTTCAGGCCTGCTGTGTTAACTCTATTCTTCAGATCTCCCAACTAAACTTCAACAGGACCTGGCCTGACAAATACTAGGTTTATTGAAGTTATCTCTGAAATGGAGTTACTGACTCGCACTTCCTCTAAAACTCACTTCATTTGTGGGGAGAGTTATGGAAAAGAGTCCCTAAAAACCATCTCATTCAACCCTCTCATTTAAGAGGCTGAGGTTCTGAAAGGCCGAATGATTTGTCCAGGATCTCAGAGTAAATAAAGAGTCACACCTGGGCTGGATACAGTCCGAAACTTTCAAAATGTTGCTTCCCTTCTCTGGGAAGCTCTTATATGTCGGTGGAACCTAACGGATATAGCCTTTTCCCTGATTCTTAGTAGCAGGGGGCCCTACCTATGTTATCTCCTGGCCTCATTCCTCCTGCCCTCCATCCTCTCTGTTATTGTTTGGCTGGGAGACTACTTCCTGGAGGAATAATGATCTTCATAAAGTCACTAAACAGTGGACAATTCATATTCTACTTCCTCTGGTTAACTGACAACGCACAAAACCAGTGAGGACTACTGGGGAATGAATAAACTCTAGAGTAGGACAAACTGGATGGGGTGGGTATCCCATCACACCTCCTGCCTCTCTTTCCCCACCATAACCACAGCTAACAAATGGCTAGATCAGGTCCACAGCATCGTCACCCCTTTCCCAACACAGAAGGTCACGTCGAGGGGATACTTGAGAAAGTTTTGGACCAAGAGTCTGGACTTCTGATCCTACATTTATCCATGCCAGAGACTATTCACATCTCTCTGAGCCCTGACTCTCCCAACTCTGAAATGAGGAAATTAGAAGTTTGAGGTTTTCTCCATCCTAGTCAGGCGATGAGTATACAGTGTCTCATGAACTGACCCCAGGGAGCAGTCCCTAAGGACAAATGGAATGGTGGCCTGGAGAATCTGCCTAGTCGGAGTTGCATTACAGAGTGAGGGTAAACTGTGGGCCAATCATGTTGTCTCCTCCTTTGTGGCAACCGCCATTGCCACCCTGAAGCAGCTATTTTGAGTTTTAGATGAGCCAGGACGCTTAGTTCGGAGTCGGTCCATGAGTACCTCCATCCCCATTCCCTCCACGATGCAGAGATCGGGTGTGATGTCTCTGGGGCACCAACCTTATCCAGATACACTCTACCACCTGGCTGGGTAACTTCTGATGAAGTACATTCACCCTTCTTGGACGTGACCTTCCCCAGCTGTTAAGTGAGGTCAATAATTTCTGTCCTGCCTGCTTGGTCAGCCTTTTAGGAGTCTCTAGTAAAGTACTGGAGCGGAAAGATGCTGGAATATGAACTCAAGAAAGGACTGAGGAATTGTTATATTTTTTCCCCAATTAATTCTTTGTCTCCAAAGCCACGCTTCATCGATGCCTTTTCATCATATTGCTGAGCTTTTAAACATTTTAAGGGCTCAGTGGTAAAGAATCCTGCTGCCAATACAGATGATCTGGGTTCAACCCCTGGGTCAGAAAGATCCCCTGGCAAAGGAAATGGCAATCCACTCCAGTATTCTTGCCTGGGAAATCCCATGGACAGAGGAGCCTGTTAGCTATAGTCCATGGGGTCGCAAAAGAGTCAGACACGGCTTAGCAACTAAACAACAATAACAAAATGTACTAAATGAAGTCTTAATTAATTCAACAGGTGTTTCTTAAGCATCTGCTGTGTACTGTGCACTGTGCCAACTGTTGAGGCTTCTATGATTCAGGGAGAGCAAAATATAATTCCTGCCCTCTAGGAGCTGGTGTGGAGAAAGCAGCAAACTGGCTGCAGAGGATGATGGATACCCTTGAAGGAGAAAGTGCAGCAGAAAGAGAGGCATTGCACCTGGATTCTGGGAGCAGGACCAGCTTCCAGCTGGAAGTAGCTCGTAAGCCGAGAAGGAGCAGGAGTTAGCTGGGTGAGAGACAGGAGGGAGGCAGTGAAAAGAGAGTGTTTGAAGCTAAAAGAACTACCAGATCAAGGGGCTAGTTGGCCCCTTGATATGCAGGTTCTTCATGGCTAAAACAGAGAGCTCAAGATGAAAAGAGACAAGAGGTAAAAGGCTAGAGAGGTGAATAGGGGCAGATGGAGATGGGCTGTCCAGCCTTGGACTTTATTTTGGGGACAGTGGACAGAAGAAAGCTCCCTGCTGCATCATGCTTTGCTATTCTTTTATTCCTTTTCACAATTTTAAATGCTCTCACTGGTTTATTTGTCTTCCTACTTAGGGTCTATCCCATTCTTCTTCCACCTAGAATGTAAACAGCCTGATGACAGAGACTATGTCTTATTCTCTACTACAACTTCAGCCCTAGAAAAGTACCAGGCACACACAGCGGGTATTTAATTAATAATTGTTCAAGAGTGAATGAACAAATGAGTGAATGGATGAACGAATGAGAAAAAGGAAAGGGGAGACATAGATTTGGGAGTGTCCCTTGTACTTTGCCTTTATTTTGGGAAAAGCCTCCCCTCCCCACCCTCCACAGGGGAGAGGTGCAGCTCAACAAGTTTCGTCTTTTCAGGAAGTGAAGGGCAGGTGAGGGTGAGAAAAGGGCTAGGGAGAAGGATCAGGGTGAGCTGACCCAGAAACTGAAAGCCTACCTGAGGTCTGGACACCAAGTTCCTTTTCTTTAAGGCTCTGTGATCCATGGGAAATAACCTGGCCTTCACACTGAACTCCAAAAGATTTTGGGGCATCTGGGACAGAGTCAGGTGTTGTCCTACTTCCCAAGCTTTGATCTCTCAACCTCATGAGACTATCAGACCAGAAGGGTCCTTGGGGATCACCTAGTTCCTTGGACTCCAAGTGTCTTAGGTCCTTAGACTCTACTAACAGACATTCCCACTGCCACCTACCCTGCTCTTGTGCTTCTTAATGTTAAATTTACAAATTCATGTCAGCTACTATATGGACTTTATGTTTTTGAGAGGTAGAAGTTCTTTTTCAGGCTACTCCCTGCCTGCTGCTTCTCCCACTTTCCATCTGTTTGTAATCCTGCCCTGGATGAAGCCTGGGAAAGTCAGATCCTGATGCTTCACTCCATGTTCTAAGCCCTATTTTCTCACCTCTTCCAAAACCAGCTACTGCTTCTCCCCCAAGTCTAGACAGCAAGACCATACCCATCATGTTCAAGGATGTCAAGCCTGGCATGCAGCAGAAACTTCCTAGAGAAGAGCTCTTTCTGCCCCAAATGTCCAAGAAATGTGGGAGACTCGTGGTTGAGTTTGAAGTGATCTGCCCTCAAAATTCTCCAGCATCAGGAACCTTTCTTGAGCAGGGTTTTCCTCTATAGCTACCTCTGTTCCCTCAGGACCAACCAGGGACCTTTCCAGAGCTCAAGAATTTCTGAATCATTCCACCAGTGATGGACCTATGATAGGGTAGGAGGGCTCAGGGAGGGCTTTTGTACTGCTGAATGTTTTCTGGAGAATATATTATAATCTTTCAAAGTTATTAAAAAAAATTAGTGGGAACAGATAGATAGCATCAAGGCAGGGACCCTGAAAGAAAGGGTCCACCTCTCTCACACAGGGTTTGGGCTCTCTTGTGGCTTGTGCATCAGGGGCTGAAAAGATGACTGGTAGTCCAGGCTCATCCACTCCTGTTATTTGCTTGGCCAGCTCTGTCAGACAAGTCAAAGATCTTGTTTAGGGGAGTTGTGGGTTCAAGCTCCCAATTAGGCACTGGGAAGCATAGAAGAGTCTTGCTGATTTGGGCATCAGAGAAATGCATATTCAAACCCCAGATCTGCCCTTTCCTAGCTATTTGAGAAAGGCATCTTTCCTCATTTGCAAAATGGAGATTTTATGTGGATGACAGAATACATGAGAAAACATTTGGTGCAGGGTGTGGGATCTATTCCCATGGTTATCATTATTATTAAAGAAGCCAGTGATGACCCCAAGTATCCCAGCCATGCAGTGCGTACCTGAACCAAGCATTCTTGAGGGCATGGAGGCTGGGGCTCTGACCCTCAGCATCCGACCACCCCCATTGCCCCCTCAAATCACCATCCACAATTCTGCAACTCAGCACTGCTCTGTGATCTCAGACCAGTCCCTGTAGTCTCTCCGGTCCTCTCTGCCCTTGCTGAACCATTAGAAGCTGGACCGCATGATCTCTAAGGGCTCCATCTGGCTTTGGAATTCGTCATCCAGTTTCCTAGGGTCTCTCTGGGACAGTTAAGTACTTTGTTTACAAGCTCCTGAAATGTTCTTACCCAGAGGTCAACATGGAGGCGGATTGTGGGGTTTCAGGACTCTGGAATACCCTGAGAGGGTGTCCTGCTCTTCCCACGCACACACACCCCTGCTTTACCTCCCCGTTTACACAGAATCGCTGAGGTAAGATTAACTGAGTGCCTTCTATGGGCTAGGCTCTGTTCTAAGTGTTTTAAACAGACTAACTTATTTAATCCTCATAACAACCCTATACAACACATATAATATAAATTCCATTTTAAAATTGAGGAAAGTGGGGGATAGAGAGGTTAGTAACCCAAGCCAGTAAGTGGTGGAGACAAGGGTCCAGCTCAGGCAATCTGGCTCCAGGGCCTGATACTCTCCCCTTTTATCCCAACACTGCAGTGAGTCCAGGGAGTGAATGGGAACTTTAAAGTCACACAGCAGCTTGCTCAACGAGCTCTGACCATTGAGCCACTGGGAGAGTCATACTGAAGGCAATCAACAATAAGTCGAAGGGGAAAATATCTTGGCCTCTCCCTTTCTACATCCTCCTTCCACCCCTGAATCCTGTGGGCTATTTACTAAAAGTAGAGAAGCTAGGGTGTGGCCTTGTCGTAAGTGCCAAGGCTGGCCTGGCCAGACTGGCCCCTCAGTGGTCAGCCCTCCTGGGGCTAAGCTTGGCTGCTTCTCCCATCCACCCGGAAGCACAGTCAGAGGGGGTGGAAGTGCCTGGGGTGGAGGTGAGGGCAGGACCGAATCAGGAAAATATATTAGAAAGGGAAAAGGGCAGGGGCCAGAATCAGGGGAAAGGATGGGGCTCAGGGGGAAAAATACCCACTGTGTGTGCCAGACACAGGGCTAGGGACCTTCCCGTACCTCTTGCATGGAAGGCCCTGTCATTGCCCTCATATTATAAGGGAGGAAATTGGGACGCAGAGGGATGGATTACCTGCCCCAAGTTATGGGGTGGGTCTACAGTGAAAATGTATCCTCTCTCCATTACAGAAGACAGGAAAGAGGAAGAGAGGGGGGAGAAAGGAGGAGGGAGTGAGGTGTGGGGACCTTGGTGCTCTGCAAGGGCAATGAGCCCAGAGCTGTCCTTGCGTCTCAGAAGGCCCACTGCAAGAATGTTTATCAGAATCCTCCACATTGAGCTGGACCGTGACCTCCCAGCCTGTCTGTGCTTGCCCCGTGACTGCCTCTAGATATAAACAGCCTATTTATTAACCCCAGGAAACTGGCTCTTCTGCCACTTAGCCTTATCTCCTGGGATGGGCGGGCTTGGAGAGCTGAGGGTGCCTGGCCAAGAGTTTCCAGACGGGGAGGAGCGGCTGCTAGAAACCTGATGATCAGGGAAGAGCCGTGCCAAAAGAAGCCACAGAGAACCCCCATTGCAGGCTCACTCAAGGCAGCATGATGGGTTAATAAGCTCCCAAAGCCTTTGACCCAATGATTGCCACTTTAAGGGAATTAAAGCTTGACTCATTATTTTCCTTAATGATTCCCATCATTAGATCACTGTGGTGACACCAAATGAAATCATGGCTATAAAGGCACTTGATAAATTGAACTCCCTCCAACTCCCACTCCAGCACCTAAGAAGCTATCCCCTCATCCAGTCCCTTCCACTCCAGTCCCCCAAACTCTATGCTCCCCATTCAATTAGTTTGTCTTAACACTCATCCACCACATGCTTACCACCACACACTAAGGAATGAAGGTTGTAATCATATATACCTACTAGATTGTTGGAGGAATTAAATGATATACTTCCTATGAAGTTTAGCGCCACTATATGTTCAATCAACTTCATCTATCACCAGGTGACACTTAGTTCCATAAAAGGCTTCCCACAGTGTTCGTATAAGTAACCAGGAGTGGGAACATTTTTGAATGGGAGACCAGAGATGAGGCAAGAATTGGCCAGAATTAGAAGGGGAGGAAGTGGATTTTACGGGCAGCTTGAAGGACTGGAATGACAACACCAAGAATGCTGGAATTTCTGGGAAAGGGAGAGCATGTGCAAACACAAGAATTGGATGAAAAGTCATAGGATATTTACAACTCCGGAAAGAACAGAACAAACACCATCTCATTCCAAGGCTAGTGGTGGGACATGGTGACCTTTCAGGGACACAGGAGCTTGTGGCTATAATTGCGAGGTGTTGAAAACTCTGAGCTCACAGGTCTCATCCTGCTGGTTGCCTCTGCAGAGTCAGTGAGAATTGTGATCTCCTCTCCACTTTGCACTTTCAGAAACTTCTCCCAGTGTTTCCAATAATATTGCCTTATCCAGAGCCTTGGACTATGTCCTTGTTTCTTCCATTCTCTCTTATTCCCATTGAATCTATATATATTTTGTTTTCATAGTTTGGGTATTTTTATTCATGTAATTATAATTGCATTCTTCTTGTAAAATTAAAACTTGGCAACTAAGGCTGAAAATCCCATTTCACTCCTTTTGCTCTTCATTTTTGTCATGACTCTTTGCCTACAGCTTAATTAACGGTATGTTTATCCTTCCAAAATTTTCTCTGTGTGCACACACACACCCCCACACACCATTTAAAATATATGTGACAACATTTTTTGGTTCGACTTCTTTTCTTCTTTTTTTCACAAGTAGAATTGCACATTATTATTGTGCTACAATTTGCTTTTCTCACCCACTATATGTTTTAGAGATCTGTCCATGTTTGCATTTTTTATCTACTTAATTTTTAACCACTGCACAATGTGGCTATTTTATGGCTTATTTATTAATTCCTCCCCTCATTCCACATTTCACTGCTACAAGCAATGATGCTGTGAACATCCTTCACACAGTTTCTTGTGCACATGTGATTTTATTTCTCTACGGCATAAATTGGACATTAGAAATGCAGGTTATCAGGGTATGAACATCCCCTGCTGACTCTCAAGTATGGATTTTCCCTGGCCACTGCCAGTCATTTCTTTTGGTCCGTGGGTACCACATTTAAATCACCAGCTTCCTGCTCCTAACTCCCCTCTACCCAGAGGTCCCTCAGGTCCTCAAACCTATACAGGAAGAGATGTTCCCTCCCCACAGCCCCTGCTGGTGTACACGCTACATTCTCCCAGTTGCCCAAGGGTGGAAACTGTGTTCATGGTTCTCTCCTTTCTCCCCAGTGTCTAATAAGAGGTCAGATCTTGTGGAGTTATCTCAGTAATGTTGTCTGGTTCTCATTTCTCCTCTGGTTACCTTTGGCCACGATTATTTAAAAATCCCTTAATAGTCTCCTGGTTCCCTTATGCAATACACCATATGAATCTTAAAGCACAGTTGATGTCTTTCTCTTTTGGTTGGTTCCCCCCAGTATAAAACACAGTAGGATCTCCTTGGTTTGCTCTTCGTGGACTTCTCCAACATGGCTGTTTTCTCCCTCTAATTTTCATCTCTTCAGATCCCTCCTCCTTCACACTCTAGGCACACCAATCCTTTTGCATTCCCAAATGTGCTCACATTTCTTGCCTCCAAGACTTGGTTTCTCTGTTTCCTCTCCTAGAAGTCTCTTTCCCAGCTCTGGCTATTAAGGGTCTATCAGTCCTTCTAGGTCCTGCCAAATATACATTAAGGATTTGGGTTGCAGGGGTCTGACACAAGTAGCCAATTTTCTAACCTCTCTAATCATCCATTTTCTTCCCTATAAAAAGAATATTAATGCTGTCCAGGTCCTTGGGGAACTTTTAGTTAGATGATACATATGAAGCTCTAAGCACAGTGCATCCTAGAGTAAATACTAAATAAACCTTAGCTCTTATTGGCATCACACTTCTTTTACAAAGCTGTGCTTGGTCTCACTGTCAAATGGACTTTGCTGCCTTCCAGGGCTCTCCCTATTCTAGTGGACATTTAGCCATTCCATTTCTAATTCTGTCTTCACACTTGATAATGACCTCCTGAGGGTCAGGGATCCTCTAATTCATTTCTGCATGCCTCAGAGTGTCCCCAGCACAGTGCCTAGAACGGAACTGAATATAAGGAGAATAACACACTGTTCCCCATTTGGAGGTGCTGAGAAGGAAGGAGAGCCACTTATACGGAATTAGAAGACAGCTTTGTATTCCACCTTGGTACTCACTGGTTGGTGAGAATCCATACACATCCCCCAGTTTCCCTATCTATAAAATGAGGAAAATACTACTACCAGCTTCACAAGGTTGGGGTGAGCTTCTGTGTGCCACATAACCACACATCCCCCAACCCAATCCAAAAGCAAAATAGTAAGAACTTTCTAGTTGTTTTCTGAATCTTAGTTTGCCTTCTCACAGTAGCTGGCCTCCCCCTTGTGGAAAAAATTCAGATTGCATTCTATGAGTCTATAAATAATCTGGGAGCCAGAGTTTATCTGAGCATTGTTTATATCGTTGAAAAACTGAAAACCAACCAGGCCTTCCAATAGGAGGTGCCACCATTGCAGGAGATGTAAGAGACCTGGGTTTGACCCATGGGTCGGGAAGATCCCATGGAGAAGGGCATGGCAACCCACTCCAATATTCTCGCCTGGAGAATACCATAGACAGAGGAGCCTGGTAGGCTACAGTCCATGGGGCTTCACAGAGTTGGACACGACTGAAGCAACTTAGCACGCACGCACACCATACAAAAGGAAATAATCGAGCCATTTGAATATAATGAAATAGATGTCTAGGGGGTACTTCTAAGTAAAACTCTATTAACATTAAACTTTGTACAATTTTGTAAGTGTCTACACACATACATTAAATGTTAATAGTGCTTATGTTGGATAATGAAATTCAGTTTTTCACTTGGGGTCCACTTGGAGTCAACTCCAAGTATGCGAATCCTGTTGAGAGGCAGTGAAAGTCCAAATCTTGTGACACCATGGACTATACAGTCCATGGAAGTCTCCCATGGAATACTGGAGTGAGTAGCCAATCCCTTCTCCAGGGGATCTTCTCAACCAAGGGATCAAACCAGGTCTCCCACATTGCAAGCAGATTCTTTACCAGCTGAGCTACCAGAGAATCCCATTGATAAGGGAATCCCAAAATAAATGAAAACAGATCAATATGTGCTCCCTGGGCCTGCTGCATGCAGACAGCTCAGACAGGAAAGGGTGGAATGGAAAGCCAAGGGGAATAAAGGATCTTAGGCTGGAGTTCTGGGCGCCTCTCAGAAGTGGGCCGATGGGGGTTGTGTATCCACTGTTCTTGGCCAGGCTGATCGGAAGTCCTGAAACTGACCCTTTGTTCCCAGCACCAGCCAGACAACGCAGCCAAAGACAAAATGCCAAAACCACCCAGGCCTTGCAGGAGACGCTGACTGGTGAGTAAGTGTGTCCTCTGAGGCTCTAGTCTAGACTGGGGGGAGCACCGGTGCGTGAAAGAAGACCAATGTGGTAAGCGTTGGAGACCAGGAGCACTTTTGGAGCTCCGGGGACAGAAAGAACCTCCCAGGGGTTCAGGGGCAGGTAAGCTTCCTGGAAGAGGTTGCAAGTAAGTTGCATACACATTTGTTCAGCATTTTACCCAGGATTTTTCAATGATTCAGCACCCAAGGACCACCTAATGGATAGCCAGAACACAAGAAGACTGTACTTTTTAAGTTTTTTGTTAGTTAGTACTTAAAATTTAAACGAATATAAGTGAAAGGGACAAAACTACTTTTAGTCTTCAACCAAAGTGTGTATATCTGGCTCCATGGGGGAAGGTCAATTTTACTTCTGGTTGTTCTCTTTTCTTTTTTTTCTGCTGTATTAGAAAAACCTGAACTTAAAACTGTAGGTCATCAGTTACTGTGGAAAACAGTATGGTGGTTCCTTAAAAACTGAAACACAGAATTACCACACGATCCAGCAATTCCACTGTTACATATATACCTAAAAAATTTGAAGCAAGGACCAAGCTTGTGCCTTTAACCATTGAGCCATGTTACCTTCCCAGCTGTCCAGAGGCAGAAACTTAAACTTGAATGACAAAAGCTGATTCCAATAGTACCAGAGGGTAAGTGAATGTCAAAACTGACAGTAACATTCAGTGACTTGAAGGAGAACAGCCATTTAGAGAGCCATGAAAATACGAGGCAAGCTGAAGTGTAGGTGCTTGGTGTCTTCACTGCAAACAGAACCTCATTCCCCATTAAACAGGAAGTGTGATCTCGGAGTTCTAAGTCACAGACTTGTACAAGCAGCAGAGTTAGGCTGCTCTCCAGAGTTTATGACACTGTGTCCTCCTGCCCTTTGAGAACACTGAGAAACCAAGATAATATCTGCAAGCCTGGGAAATCTTGTAGAGCTCATTCCCAGAATGCAAGGGTGGTCCAACATTCATGAATCAATGTAATTCATCCTATTAACAGACTAAATCAGAAAAACTATGAGATCAAGATATGAGGCAAAAAAATGTATTCAACCAAATTCAACACCTATATATGATAAACTTAAGAACTGAAGAGAAATGGCACAACCAGATGATGTAATATTATTCAGCTCTAAAAAGAAATGACCAGTCAAGTCTTGAAAAGACATGGAAGGAACTTCAGTGTATATTGCTTAGTGAAAGAAGCCAATCTGAAAAGGCGATATACTGTATGATTCCACCTATATGACATTCTGGAAAAGGTGAAACTATGGAAGTGGTAATAAAGATCAGTGGTTGCAAGGGGTTAGGGGGAGGGAGGGAAGCAATGGCAGAGAGTAAATGATTTTTTAGGTGGGTAAATATATTTTGTATATCATAAGGTAGATACATGTCATGATACATTTGTAGAAACCTGTAGAATATACGGCAGCAAGAGTAAACCATTATAGAAACTATGGACTTTTGAGTGATTATAATGTGCTCATGTAGGTTTATCAGTTGTAATAAATGTACCACTCTGGTAGGATGTTAATACTATTGGATGCTGTACCTATGTAGGGAAACTCTGTACCTTCTTTTCAGTTTTGCTGTGAACCTGAAGTTGCTCTAAAGATTCAAGTCTGTTAAAAATGACAGGCACATCCATACAATGGAGTGTTATCCAGTGACAAAAAGAAATGAGCTTGTTTTCACAAAAACTTATGACTTTTTAAAATTTGTTTTTTAATTGATGGATAATTGCTTATGACTCTTAAATGCATATTATTAAGTGAAAGAAGTCAATCTGAAAAGCCAGCTTGCT
Source organism: Oreotragus oreotragus (assembly GCA_006410675.1). NCBI lineage: Eukaryota > Metazoa > Chordata > Mammalia > Artiodactyla > Bovidae > Oreotragus > Oreotragus oreotragus. The sequence goes on from SJYX01013661.1 coordinate 79,253, forward strand.
GCTGCATGATTCCATTTGTATGATATTATGAAAAAGGAAAAACTATACAGAGAGTAAAAACATCAGTGGTTTTCAGGGATGTTGAGAGAGGAGGAGAGAGTTGAATAGGTGACACACAGTGGTTTTTTGGGTGTTAAACTATTTTGTATCATGATATTAATTATTAATTCATTATATTAATAACATACTTGATCATGATACTATAACGATGGATATACATGGCACTATGAAATTGTCAAAACCCATAGAAACTTTACAGCAAAAACCTTAAACATTATGTTCAATTTTAAAAAGTAATTTATGCAGTAGGGAGAATCTCATAATGGAATTTATTTTTTATTTATTTTTTATTTTTTTATTTTTTTTTGTATTTATTTATTTTTTTACACAAACTCCCAAACATGAACCCCCCTCCCACCTCCCACCCCACATCATCCCTCCAGATCATCCCCATAAACTTTGATAAAATAAAGTGTATTATACATTTATGAAATAACCTCACCATACAGGCTGAGAGGAAAAGGTATTGACCCAATTATCTTGGGAAATGAGTGAAGTGAGATGAGAGTCAAGTAAACTACATATAAGCACTATACTCTGGTTGCTAAAGTTGCTTTCCACAGGCGTTCAGGTTAGTAATCCTGAAGCTGCTACACATGCATACTGGAACCGAACAGTTAAATCAATGAAGGGCAGATGGTGAGACTCAGGAGTGAGAGATTACTGTTAAGCTAGTGGGGAAGGCTAGAATGACCTGTATGATACTGGATTAGATTTGGAGAGGTCAATATGAAATGATGTTTAGCTTAATGCAGACTCAGATGAGTACATATAGAGAGATGTATAGGTATGCTTATATGCATGAGTTAATATAAACATATATGTTTCTTTGCTCTCTCAGCTGGGAGGGCCAGAAACTGACACTCTAATAGCAGCAAGCATACCCAGTCCTCATATTTTGCTTTCATTTTTATATAACAGCTTTATTGAGATTTAATTCACATACATATAATTCACCTATTTAAAGTGTACATTTCAAAGTTTTCCAAAGCAGCTGCACCATTTTGCATTTCTATCAGCATTGTAGAGTATGAGTGTTTCCAGCGTCTATACATCCTTTCCAACAGTTTCTGTTGTCCATCTTTCCAATTACAGCTGTCTTTGTGGGTATGAGACGGTATTTCACTGGGGTTTTGGTTTGTATTTCCCTGATGGCTAATGATGTTCAGCATCTTTTCATGTGCTTATTGGTCATTTGTATATTTTGTTTGAAATAATGTCTCTTCAGATCCTACGTCTATTTTTAAACTGAGTTATTTTTCTTTTCAATGGGAGTTCTTTATATGCAGTCACATTGTGAGGCACTGGGGGGTTAGGGCTTCAACATATGGATTTGGAGGGGACAATTAACAGTTGTAAGAGGGGGTAATTTAGCCCCCCAAAACAACTATTTAAATTATAATAAGTGTGATAAGAGGCCTTGGCTGTTTTCTTTTGTTCACTCTCCCATGATATCTATCTCATATTTATATACTTTATGTAAATAACAATACATTTACATACTCTATCACTGATCAAGAAGTAGCAGAAGTCCTTTATGTATGCAAAAGAAAATAACAGGCAAGAAGTTTATTCTATACCTTAGAGTTCTTTAGGATGCCCTATGTTTCATTACAATTCATACTTTGTTAAAAGAGAAAAAAGGAATTCTCTGGCAGTCCAGTGGTCAGGACTCGGCACTTGCACTGCTCTGGCCCGAGGTCAGTCTCTAGCTGGGGAACTAGGATCCTGCAAGCCATGCAGCGTGTCCTAGATACATAAAGGAACCCTGACACAGGTGGCCGTGACAACCCCCACACAGCTGGATCAGCAGGGCTGAGGAAGCCGCCATGGGAGAACGTCCCCTGGGCGCTCCAGACCGCACTCAGAGGAACCATAGATTTGAACTAAGATTTAGCTACAAGGATATTTGTTGTAGCACTTTTTAACAAACTGCAAGTTGGAACAAATTAAAGAACTGATTAAACAAATAGATAAATAAATAAATAAATAAATTTGTAATCATCAAAAACGACGTTGCCAAATATTTATCAAAATGTAAATGGTAGTTGAGTATACATCAACATCGGTACACCTTCTCTGACCCTCTAGTCATGCCTTCTGTGGACTCTAACCAGGGCTATAGGAATAGAGACAGACTACAGTGTGAAGGTAGGATGCATAATATCAGGTTCTCAGCAGGACCCAGGAACCAGCAAGGACATCAATAGTCTTGGAAATACAGTGTACACATGGTGAGATTCATTCAGCAGTCTCTCTGGAATGTTCCAGAGGAAAACTGAGGGGCAGGTCCCTGTGGTTTCAGCTGAGGAGGAGCAAAGTTCAGTCAAATGCTGTGTTTTAGATTGGGAGATGTTGTAAGAAATAGGAGAGTTGATGACAAATATCTGGGCTAGGATTTACCTGCTGGCTATTTGACCCTGGGCAAATCACCTTACTGAGCCTCAGTAAAACTGGAAATAATACCTGTGTTTTACTAGTTACTTTACCCCTCCCCCCTTAAAAAAATTAACAAATTTATTTTACAAAACAACCTAATTTAAAGTAGGAATGTATGTGGGTGCACACATTCATGCTAACTGTTCTCTCTGCCCAGCGCACTTCCACTATTTCATTAAGACTTTCCTCAAAGATCAAGGAGGCCTCCCTGCCCACCTAATCTAAACTTAACCCTCTCCCCATTTCCCTTACCCCATCTACTTTTTCTTTGTGTACCACGCATCACCTCTACTATACTATGTAACTTACTGATGTATTGTACTTATTGTTTATTGACTATCTCTACTTACTAAAAGTACAATTTCATAAAGGTAAGGGTTTTTGTCTGATTAATGTTGTATTCCCAGAACCAGGAAGAGGGTTTGGCTCATAGATGCTAGTCATTGAAAAAATATATATGTAGCTGTAATATGTTTCATGAATCTTCTGGTGGCTCACAGGTTAAAGCGTCTGCCTGCAAAGTGGGAGACCTGGGTTCGATCCCTGGGTTGGGAAGATCCCCTGGAGAAGGAAATGGCAACCCACTCCAGTATTCTTGCCTGGAGTATCCCATGGATGGAGGAGCCTGGTGGGCTACAGTCCACGGGGTCGCAAAGAGTTGGACACAACTGAGCGACTTCACACACATAGTATGTTTCATAAAACAATGCTTATCACATGGCATACATATGTGATACTTTACAGTATTTTATTTTTTTAAATGGTCACATATAAGATTCCATTTATACGATGTTCCAGAAAGGCAAAATTAACCTATAAAGATACAAATTGGAAAATTGGTTGTTTCTCAGCATGTGGGGGAAAGGATTGATTGGAAAGGGGCAGAACTGTCTGGGGATATTAAAATGTTTTGCATTTTGATGGCATGGTATACAACAGATTTTACATTTTATTCTCTGTGAGTTACATGCAAATTATTCTATTTAAATTTTAACCCAACTTTTAAAAATAACTGGCAAATAAAAAATATTAGTCTTAACAAAGATTTCATCCCTCTTACTATTGTACTGGGTTTCAACCCATAGTTTGAAAAACTGACTTATGGGTGGCTGTGGGGTTAAGGCTAGACATCATTGGTAAGGCAGGTAGCACTCCACTTGCATCTGGTCCCATCACTTCATGGCAAATAGATGGGGTAAAAAATGGAAACAGTATTTTTCTGGGCTCCAAAATCACTGCAGACTGTGACCGCAGCCACAAAATTAAAATACCCTTGCTCCTTGGAAGAAAAGCTATGACAAACCTAGACAGCATATTAAAAAGCAGAGATATCACTTTGCCACAAAGGTCCCTATAGTCAAAATTATGGTTTTCTAGTGGTTGTGTACAGATGAGAGTTGGACCATGAAGAAGGCTGAGCGCAGAATAGAATTGTGGTGCTAGAGAAGACTCTTGGGAATCCCTTCCACAGCAAGGAGATCAAACTAGTCAATTCTAAAGGAAATCAGTCCTGAATATTAACTGGAAAGGCTGATGCTGAAGCTGAAGCTGAAGCTCCAATCCTTTGGCCACTGGATGGGTAGGGCTGACTCATTGGAAAAGATTCTAATGCTTGGAAAGATAGAGGGAAGGAGGAGAAGGTGGCAACAGAGGATGAGATGGTTGGATGACATCACTGACTCAATGGACAAGAGTTTGAGTAAACTCCGGGAGAGAGTGAAGGACAGGGAAACTTGGCATCCATGGGGTCGCAAAGAGTCCAATAGGACTTCAGTTCAGTTTAATCACTCAGTCGTGTCTGACTCTTCGATCCCTGCGTTGCAAACCCATGGACTGCAGCACGCCAGGCCTCGCTGTCCATCACCAACTTCTGTTTTATGACAGGAGGTCCTGGTAATGAACACTGAACTAATAAGCCTCCACCAACCAGAAGAGTTCAAGAAAGGTCAAAAGGAGACAACATATGTCCCAACCAACTCCCAGAATCCTCGCTGGCACCCATCTTGGCTAAACAAGGCTTGCACCACNTTTTCTTTGTGTACCACGCATCACCTCTACTATACTATGTAACTTACTGATGTATTGTACTTATTGTTTATTGACTATCTCTACTTACTAAAAGTACAATTTCATAAAGGTAAGGGTTTTTGTCTGATTAATGTTGTATTCCCAGAACCAGGAAGAGGGTTTGGCTCATAGATGCTAGTCATTGAAAAAATATATATGTAGCTGTAATATGTTTCATGAATCTTCTGGTGGCTCACAGGTTAAAGCGTCTGCCTGCAAAGTGGGAGACCTGGGTTCGATCCCTGGGTTGGGAAGATCCCCTGGAGAAGGAAATGGCAACCCACTCCAGTATTCTTGCCTGGAGTATCCCATGGATGGAGGAGCCTGGTGGGCTACAGTCCACGGGGTCGCAAAGAGTTGGACACAACTGAGCGACTTCACACACATAGTATGTTTCATAAAACAATGCTTATCACATGGCATACATATGTGATACTTTACAGTATTTTATTTTTTTAAATGGTCACATATAAGATTCCATTTATACGATGTTCCAGAAAGGCAAAATTAACCTATAAAGATACAAATTGGAAAATTGGTTGTTTCTCAGCATGTGGGGGAAAGGATTGATTGGAAAGGGGCAGAACTGTCTGGGGATATTAAAATGTTTTGCATTTTGATGGCATGGTATACAACAGATTTTACATTTTATTCTCTGTGAGTTACATGCAAATTATTCTATTTAAATTTTAACCCAACTTTTAAAAATAACTGGCAAATAAAAAATATTAGTCTTAACAAAGATTTCATCCCTCTTACTATTGTACTGGGTTTCAACCCATAGTTTGAAAAACTGACTTATGGGTGGCTGTGGGGTTAAGGCTAGACATCATTGGTAAGGCAGGTAGCACTCCACTTGCATCTGGTCCCATCACTTCATGGCAAATAGATGGGGTAAAAAATGGAAACAGTATTTTTCTGGGCTCCAAAATCACTGCAGACTGTGACCGCAGCCACAAAATTAAAATACCCTTGCTCCTTGGAAGAAAAGCTATGACAAACCTAGACAGCATATTAAAAAGCAGAGATATCACTTTGCCACAAAGGTCCCTATAGTCAAAATTATGGTTTTCTAGTGGTTGTGTACAGATGAGAGTTGGACCATGAAGAAGGCTGAGCGCAGAATAGAATTGTGGTGCTAGAGAAGACTCTTGGGAATCCCTTCCACAGCAAGGAGATCAAACTAGTCAATTCTAAAGGAAATCAGTCCTGAATATTAACTGGAAAGGCTGATGCTGAAGCTGAAGCTGAAGCTCCAATCCTTTGGCCACTGGATGGGTAGGGCTGACTCATTGGAAAAGATTCTAATGCTTGGAAAGATAGAGGGAAGGAGGAGAAGGTGGCAACAGAGGATGAGATGGTTGGATGACATCACTGACTCAATGGACAAGAGTTTGAGTAAACTCCGGGAGAGAGTGAAGGACAGGGAAACTTGGCATCCATGGGGTCGCAAAGAGTCCAATAGGACTTCAGTTCAGTTTAATCACTCAGTCGTGTCTGACTCTTCGATCCCTGCGTTGCAAACCCATGGACTGCAGCACGCCAGGCCTCGCTGTCCATCACCAACTTCTGTTTTATGACAGGAGGTCCTGGTAATGAACACTGAACTAATAAGCCTCCACCAACCAGAAGAGTTCAAGAAAGGTCAAAAGGAGACAACATATGTCCCAACCAACTCCCAGAATCCTCGCTGGCACCCATCTTGGCTAAACAAGGCTTGCACCACCAGGAAGGACTCTGAGTTAGAATGATTGGCTAAAGATAGCCTGGAAATTAATCCCATCACCATAAAATCTGAGACTGCAGAGTCACATGGCAGAGCTGTTCTCATGGGTTCCCTTAAACTACTGCTCTCCACCCGGGTGCCCCTTTTCAATAAAATCTCTTGCTTTGTCAGCATATGTGTCTCCTTGGACAATTCATTTCCTAGTGTTAGACAAGAGACCAGTTTCAGGCCCTGGAAGGGGTCCCCCTTCCTACAACAGGTCCATGCCTCTACCCCAAAGCCTGCCTGAGCCCCATTGTTCACCACAGCTCCCTCAGACCCATGCCATCTTTCTCCACACAGCTCAACCTCCAGCCCAGAAGAAGGCCAGCTAAGTGAGCAGCTTGACCCCTCTTGACTCAATCCTGTCTGGGGGCCACGATCATCAGGACCTGGAGGGCACACAGGCACAGAAGACCCCGCCACGCACAGGGATATCTAGAGTAGGTTCCCTCCAACTGCAAACTACATCTCCCAAAATGCCTGCTCTGCCATGCCGCATATGCGCAACGAGAGGCCAGGTGCGCCTGAGGTGTGGTCCCGGCTAGTTCTGTCTCATTTCAGCCGGCGTCGGCACCTGGGTCTCCGCGGGAACGAGACACATGCGCAGTGCCCTGGCAACCTTGCGGACTTACTCTATTTTAAGAATTCTCCCGGCAGGATCACATTTCACTAGAAATTTGAGGACTTAACTCTGGAATTTGAGTCTAAGTCCAAGGCCTTTCGTTGTGGGCCTGTGAGTATGAAGTTACAAAATGAGAGATACATCTTAGAGGCTTCCTTAAAATGCCTGCAAATCGAAGCTAACAATGGTTGAAGTTAGTACTGAGCGAGTGGGATAATCGCTAAGGACATACACACACCAATTTATATTGATTACACAAATATGATGACCAAGAGCTAACTCGCCTGAGTAAAATTTAAAGAGAAAAATTTGAGAATGCTTGGAGAAAGTTTTCCTCTTCGGGGCAGTTCAATATTAATGAAGATATGTTACCAGTCCTTTGGAGACAGCAGCAAGAAGGTCCACTTCAGAAGTAAAGGAACCACCTGTTTGTACCTCTCCATTCCTGGTATTGTAGGCCACACGTCGAGCACAGTTCTCCAGGAAAGACCACTGATGGTGCTGCTTTCTAGGGTTCTTGTCAGTGGTGGGAGGGGTGGCCTGCAGCACAGCGGTGTTCTCGGAGCTTAGGTGAGTTCTCGCGGGTCTGGGGCAGTTCTCCGGGGTCAGGTGCAGGCCTGTTCGTATTCTGCTGCCGCCATCTTGGGTCGCAGGCCCTCTGCAGGCTTCTGCTCACCGCAGGCGGAGTTGGGGTTCAGCATAGCGGTTCTGCACCAGGAGCTATAATGTGGTGGGTTAGGTGCAAGGCCTCTGCAGAGTGTCCTATACAGGTAAGTGAAACTAGATTAAGCACAAAAGAAGAGGTTAGACTTACGTCTTAGATTCCCTTTTATTTTTCCCAGGGACCCTAGCAGCCTTTACTGGTGGCAAATCCCTTCTCCGTCTTTTGACTTTCTCCTCATGCTTGAGGGGAGCTGAGGGGCGATGGATGGTCTGATTTCTGTAACTGTTGCTGAGTTAGGCTGTTGTCTTCCGGGTGGAAGAGCAGGGCATCTGTGCCGCCTTGAGATATGTCATATTGTTAACGGGCTTCAGCCCTGACTGTTCGTATTCCTGAGCGACCGCCAGTTGAAGTTTTATAGATTCTAATCTTTTAGAGACCGAGGACAACAGACAACTTAAAATAGATGGCCCAAATGTCAGCAAGAGGACAGTAGTTATTAAGAGGCCCAGGAAATGTAGGTGAGGGCTTGTTTTGTTGCTGTTTTTGGTCACTAAGTCATCTCTGACTCTTTCGCTACCCCATGGACTGTAGCTCCCGCCATGCACCGGTTCCCCACCTCCCCGCCCAGCTCCTCCGTCCATGGGATTTTCCAGGATATGAATACTGGAGTGCATTGCCACTTTGTTTTTCAGGAAGTCTTCCTAACCCAGGGACTGAACCCTCATCTCCTGCATCAGCAGGCATATTCTTTACCATCAAGGAAGCCTATGGCTTTTGTTAGCCAAGTTGGCTTTCTAATAGCCTGTCTACACTTTCTTCGATTAGGCCACTTATATTGATATAAATGCAACATGACATTTTGACCCTCTCACAGACTCCTCCTTGGTCAGCTAACTGATAATCAAGGGCAATCCAGTTGTCCTAAAATCCCTGTTGCTTGGCATATAGGATTAATTTATCTTTTGCCATTTTTCAGAAAAGGAGTTTCAGGTTGGAGAGAGGTTCACAAGGGTCATTGTTGGGGGTGGGGGAGTGGGGGCAGTTGGTTCTGTTGTCTTGGGTTATTTCTCTGGAGGCTGGGGCTCAGGATCCGTCTTCATTCAAGTGTGATGTACCCAAAGAGTGATTCCCCTACAACTTCAAGGGAGAATGGGTGTTTAGGATCACTCTGGGGTCCCTTCCACTTAGGAGTGAGCTGTTCCTGTGGGCTGCTGGTTTTCCATGTGTTTAGGTACACCCAGTTTCCTGGCCCAAAGGGGTATAGGGCCAGGTCAGTGTGTGTGGCCCCCCTGGTTACCATATTCTGTGAGACCTTTCATGGTTTCTCCTACCTGGAGAACTTGAGTTGTTTCATTCCAAGGGGATTAGGTGTCCCTTCTTGCACTTGGGGAATCGGTCTATCATACATGAGTCCAAATGCACTTAAGTTCAACTTATCCCTACCTGGAACTAACCATATGTGGAGCAAAGCAATCAGAAGCGCCTTAATCCAGTTTTCTTGAGTTTGCTGGCATAGTTTGCTTGCTAAGGACCATTTCAAGGTTTGATTGGATCTCTCTGCTTTCCCTAATGAGTATAAGGTCCACTATCACATTATCCCCTTCATCACTTGAGACACAAATGCTGAATTATTATCATTTTGTAGGGCTCCTAGGAGCCCAGTCCTGGGGATTATTTCTTTTAGTAATGCCTTAGTCGTTTCAGCGTTCCTTTCAGTTTTAGAGGGGAATGCTTATATCTGAAATTGCCTGGTACTCTCAGCATGACAATGAAATCAGTCTGTCAGTGTTCTCCAGGGTATGTCCCTCTGGTTTGAACAGGCCTTTTCTGGGGGCCTCTGGGGCCTCTGGTGTTGGAGTTATTTATTGTGCCAATGGGGCAAGTGTCGACTACCCAACTGATTATGTTTTTCATGGTTGGGGTCTCCATGATCTCAACCGGCTAATAATTGATCTATAGGACTTCCTTCTGGAGAGGATGATGGCACCCCAGTCCAGTGCTCTTGCCTGGGGAATCCCATGGATGGACGAGCCTGGTAGGCTGCAGCCCATGGGGTCGCCAAGAGTCGGACACGACTGAGTTGACTTCACTTTCACTTTCACTTTTCACTGCTTCAGTATGCTTAAGACATGCACTGCCTGTTTATTCTCTGCAGTAAGCATAACTCTTCCCCTCAATAGCTCCATGTCTGGGTAGGGTGGCATATGCATATCAGGAATCTGTGTAAGTATTTAAGATCTTCTCTGTCCTGATCTCTAAGTTTTAGGTAAGGGCCATCAGCTCCACATTTTGGGCCAAAGTCCCTGGGCATAGGTCTCTTGGTTCTATGATTTGAATCTGGGAGGTTACCACATATCCCCCTAGCCTTTTCCCCTCACTCATAGAGCCACACCCATCCTCTTCAGCATTCAGGAAACTCACTTTCTAGGTTAAGGCAATTGGGATAGACTGTTTCTATTTTTTCTATACCCTCATGTTCAAGGGCCCTATTTCTGTAGGTGGTTAGATGACAGGATTTAGTGTACAGCAAGTTTGACAGATTTTTGTTGCTTTTTGCCACACCATGTCCCAGTGAAAGTGCTGAGTCCTAACCACTGGATTGCCAGGGAATTCCCAAGTTTTTATAGTAACCACTGAGTTGTCCAAAAATGTAGCCTGGACTTGAATTGACCTTCTGGGTAATAACAATTTCAGTCATGTTTAACTCTTTGCAACCCCATGGACTGTAGCCCACCAGGCTTCTCTGTGCGTGGGATTTTACCAGCATGAATACTGGAGTGGGTTACCACTTCCTCCTCCAGGGGATCTTCCTGATCCAGGGGTATCTCCTGCACTGGCAGGCAGATTCTTTATCACTGAGCCACTTGGGAAGCGCATTCTGTTCCCTTGGGGCTTATTAACGCTTGAAACTGGTGTGGATTTCATACGATGATTGACTGTCAAAACATTTAACTTCTCAACCTCCTTTAGCCAGTGGCTGCTACTGCCTATAGGCAAAGAGACCATTCCTTAGCAGTTTGATTTAATTGTTTAGATCTGTCCAGAGAAGTTTGTCCTCAGCCATTAACATTTACATCTTGTGCCAGTCTCCAGTTTGTCTCCCATTAGGTGAATATCCCTTCCTATCAGGGATATAGGACATTTGGGGATGTATAGGAAGGAATGGATGAGAGTGTATTTGTCCAGTTTGCATTTTAATGACTCTGTGAGCCTGTTCTTGGGTCTTCCCTGATACTCTGATAATTTTACAACTGTTGTAACTGAGTTTGCCTTATCTGGTGTTTTAAAATGAGAACACTGGTGGCACCAGTATGGACTAAGAATTCAACAGACTTTTCCTCCATAACCAGTCACAGATGGAGCTTCTAGGGGGTCCGTTGGAGTGCCAACTTAGGAGCCCCTGGCCCCATCATTCTTCATATATTTGGACCATCTGCATTTGAGGGTAGTGGCTGGGATCTGCCACTTCTATCCCCCTTTGGGGGTGCTGAGGGCATTTTCCTTTCCAGTGTCCTTCTTGTTTACATGTGGCACTGATCATGTACTAGTTTCCTTGACTTGCTATCCCTTGATGGAGGCGGAGGGGGCTACTCACCATGTTGAGAATCTCCATAGGCACTTAGTCCAGATTCCCTTCCCACCTGGTTAACACTAAAGGGCAACAGCTGATCTCGGGTGGCCTCGACAGGCAGTGGCTTGCAGTGGGGCTTAGGTTCCTAGCCAGAAAGTGAAACTGGGTCGCAGCAGTGAAGGTATCAGATCCTAACCACTAGACCAGTGGTCAGTGACAGGGGCCCTGGCCTTCAGCCTTGCAGAAAAGAATTCCTACAAAAATGGAAAGTAGTAAAGCAAGCGAAGTATTTATTAAGAGGAAAAAGAGTACAGTACGTGTGGATAGACACATAGCCAGACTCAGGGAGTGAGAGTTGCTGAGTCATTACCTCGTGACAGTTTGGATCATATTTATGGGGCATTTCTTCCAGTCTCCTTTGACCAGTGGTTCACAGTCCATATTTGGTATATCTCAGGATCCTCCTTTCACATTTCACTTTCATGCACTGGAGAAGGAAATTGCAACCCACTCCAGTATCCTTGCCTGGAGAATCCCAGGGATGGGAGCCTGGTGGGCTGCCATCTATGGGGTTGCACACGACTGATGTGACTTAGCAGCAGTAGCAGCAGCAGCAAGATCCTCCCATGTGTGTACATGCATCTCTTAACCAAGATGGATTTTACCGAAAAGCATCTGGTAGAACATCCCTTGACATAACTCCCCTTTGGCCTCCAAGGGGCCTTTCTGTGCATGTGTGGTCAGGGAGATCTCCTGACTTCAAGAATCAAAGTAATTGATCTGGGCAGGGCCCACCCTTCTCCCTTGATTGTCCTGCCATTCTCTTCTTGGAGTTTCAATCCATAGGGAATGAATCTCTGATCACTTTACCGTGGGGAACAGGGGGCCCATCTCCTTTCTGCCTCACAACTAGTAGGTGGATTTGCCTCTTGGCCTTTTAATCCTCTATATCTCAGTTATTAAACATCTGGTAGGCAACCTCAGCCAGGTGAGAGGTGTGTCTAATGTTGAGGGCACTGTGGGCCTGTTGACAGATTTCTTTAATGCTGCCTAGGTTACTTTTAGAAGTGATCTGTCTAATTCAACAGCTACTATTTTCCACTCAGCATTGGTGTCTTTTTGGGAGACCAAAACAAACAAACAAAATCCAAAAAACAAAAATGCTTTTATTTACTTAGAAGTATTTCCCTGTCTCATCCTTGAATTTTAAGTTTAATTTTTCATATGTGCTTTCATTCTCTTCCACCATATCCAATCCCAAATTCTTTTTTTCATCTTTTGCAGTTTGCACTGTTTTATTTACTCCTCTAATCCAGATGTGAATATGTTTTTATATACTGAAATATTAAAACAAGAGTCTTGAATCATAGCTATAGAGAACAAACTTATAGTTATTAAGGGGAGAAGGGGGGATAGTTGGGACAAATTGGGAGGTTGGGATGGACATAAATACACTGCTGCTGCTGCTGCTGCTAAGTCACTTCAGTCGTGTCCAACTCTGTGTGACCCCATAGACGGCAGCCCACCAGGCTCCCCCATCCCTGGGATTCTCCAGGAAAGAATACTGGAGCAGGTTGCCATTTCCTTCTCCAATGCATGAAAGAGAAAAGTGAAAGTGAAGTCGCTCAGTCTGTC
>SJYX01013661.1:97185-118727 GCA_006410675.1 Oreotragus oreotragus
TATTTGCCATGAAGTGATGAGACCAGATGCCATGATCTTCATTTTTTGAATTTTGAGTTTTAAGCCAGCTTTTTCACTCTCCTCTTTCACTTTCATCAAGAGGCTCTTTAGTTCTTCTTTGTTTTCTGCCATAAGGGTAGTGTATCATTTGCGTATCTGAGGTGATTGATATTTCTCCCTGCAATCTTGATTCCAGCTTGTGCTTCATCCAACTTGGCATTTCGTATGATGTACTCTGCATAGAAGTTAAATAAGCAGGGTGACAATATACAACCTTGATGTACTCCTTTCCCAATTTGGAACCAGTCTGTTGTTCCATGTCTGGTTCTACCTGTTGCTTCTTGACCGGCATACAGATTTCTCAGGAGGCAGGTGAGGTGGTTCTGTATTCCTATCTCTTGAAGAATTTTCCACAAGAGAGAATTTTCTGTTTCTTAGGTCAGCTCATTTGTGCCGTATTTTAGATTCCACATGAGTGATATCGTATGGTATATGTCTTTCTGATATACTTAGTGTTATAATCTCTAGTTGCGTCTGTATTCCTGCAGATGCCATTATTTCATTCTTTTTTATGGCCGAGTAGCATTCCAGTATGTGTGTGTGTGTGTGTGTGTGTGTGTTCTTCATCCATTCATCTATCAGCGGACATTTAGGTAGTTTTCCTGTCTTGGCTATTGTGAGCAGTGCTGTTATGAACATATGAATCTTTTCAAATTATAGTTTTGTCTGAGTTTGTGCCTAAGAGTGGAATTGCTGGATCATATTTCAACTCTAGTTTTAAAAGGACCCTCCATACTGTCTTCTATAGTGGTTGTACCAATTTACATTCCCACCAACAGTGTAAAGAAGGTTTCTTTTTCTCCACACCCTCTCTAACATTTATTGCTTGTAGACTTTTTAGTGATGGCTATTCTGACTGGTGTGGGGTGGTGCCTTGTTGTAGTTTTGATTTGCATTTCTCTAATAATTAGTGATGTTGAGCATCTTTTCATGTGTCTGTTGTCCATCTGTATGTCTTCTCTGGAGAAATGTCTGTTTAGCTTTTCTGCCCATATTTTGATTCAGTTGTTTGTTTATATGTTATTGAATCATATGAGCAGTATATATCTTTTGGAAATTAAGCCTTTGTCAGTCACATCATTTGCAAATATTTTCTTCCAGTCTTTCCACTTTGTTTATGGCTTCTTTTGCTATGCAAAAGCTTATAAGTTTGATTATGTTGCATTTGTTTGCCCTTGATTTTATTTATATTGTATCGGGAGACATGGCTGATAAATCTTTCATGTTCTGAAGTACTTTTGTCTATATTTATCTGCTCTAGATGTTTCTGCTTTCTTCTTTTCTTCTTTCTTCTCCTTATTCTGCTTTTATTTCCCCCCTTTTTCTTCATTTTCTTGTTCTGTGATTTGGGGCTTCCCAGGTGTGCTACTGGTAAAGAACTCACCTGCCAATGCAGGAGAGATAAGAGATGTGGTTTGATCCCTGGGTCAGGAAAATCCCCTGGGAAAGGGAATGGCAACCCATTCCAGTATTCTTGCCTGGAGCATCCCATGGATAGAGGAGCCTGCTGGGCTACAATCCATGGGGTTGCAAAGAGTCAGCCACGACTGAAGCAACTTAGCACACACACACATGATTTGGGTATAATGACTTCCTAATATTGTTTTTTTTTTCAGCTTCCTAAAGTTCAGTCTATACTATGTTCATCTTCTAGCCAATGTTAATCTTCTAGACTGTCTTGCTTTTCTAGATCTTGCTTTTCTTTGGGTTTCAGAACCTTTCATCTCTAACAAGGGTGAAGTATGATATTCATGTTTCCTTGACTTCTAATGTAGAGGAACGTGCCAGCAACAATTGTAGTCAGGGTTATTTGTTGCAGGATTTTTGATTACTTATTCAATCTCCTTAATGGGTTTAAATTTATTCAGATTTTCTTCATAATTTAGTATTGGTAAGCTTTGAGTATGTAGGAATCTGTCTGTTTCATCCAGATTATTTGTTGGTGTACAGTTGTTCATATTAGTGGTTCTGTCCTACAATCTCTTTCTAGTTCTGTAAAATCAGTTGTAACGTCCTCTTATTTCTGATTTTAAATATTTGAATATTTTCTTTTTTCTTAGTCAGACTAGTTAAATGTTTGACAATTTTGTTGATCTTTTTGAAGAACCAACTCTTCATTTCATTAATTTTCTCTATTGGTTTTTATTGTCTGTTTTGTTTATCTCTGCTCTAATCTTCATTATTCTTTCTTCTGGTAGACTTGGGGAACATTCACTTGTAATTATCACTGTATAGTATTTATATATATATATTTTTTCTTGGCTGTGCTGGGTCTTCATTGCTGTGCATGGACTTTCTCTAGTTGCATTGAGTTGCAACTGTCTAGTTGTGAGGTGTGGGCTTCTCACTATGGTGGCTTCTCGTTGCAGAGCACAGGGTATTGGGTGCACGGGTTTCAGTAGCTGTGACATGTGTGCTTAGTAGTTGTGGCTCGTGGGCTCTGAGTACAGGCTCAGTACTTGTGGCCTACAGGCTTAGTTGCTCCGTGGCATGTCGAATCTTCCCAGACCAGGGATTGAACCTGTGTCCTTTACATTGGCTGGTGGGTTCTCAACTGCTGGACTACCAGGGAAGTCCCATTATATAGTATTTTATCACTGTAGAATTACACTGTGTTATGAGTCTTTGACCATCTGGTGATGTCCATGTGTAGAGTCTTCTCTTGTGTTGTTGGAAGAGGGTGTTTGCTATGACCAGTGCATTTTCTTGGCAAAACTCTAGTAGTCTTTGCCCTGCTTCATTCCGCATTCCAAGGCCAAATTTGCCTGTGACTCCAGGTGTTTCTTGACTTCCTACTTTAGCATTCTAGTCCCCTATAATGAAAAGGACATCTTTTTTGGGTGTTAGTTCTAAAAGGTCTTGTAGGTCTTCATAAAACCATTCAACTTCAGCTTCTTCAGCATTACTGGTTGGGGCATAGACTTGGATAACTGTGATATGAATGGTTTGCCTTGGAGACAAACAGAGATCATTCTGTTGTTTTTGAGATTGCATCCAAGTACTACTGCATTTCAGACTCTTTTGTTAACCATGATGGCTACTCCATTTCTTCTGAGGGATTCCTGCCCGCAGTAGTAGATATAATGGTCATCTGAGTTAAATTCACCCATTCCAGTCCATTTTAGTTATTCAACTTCAGCTTCTTCAGCATTACTGGTTGGGGCATAGACTTGGATAACTGTGATATTGAATGGTTTGCCTTGGAAACGAACAGAGATCATTCTGTCGTTTTTGAGACTGCATCTAAGTACTGCATTTTGGACTCTTTTGTTTACCATGATGGCTACTCCATTTCTTCTGAGGGATTCCTGTCCGCAGTAGTAGGTATAATGGTCATCTGAGTTAAATTCACCCATTCCAGTCCATTTTAGTTCGCTGATTCCTAGAATGTCGACATTTACCCTTGCCATCTCTTGTTTGACCACTTCCAATTTGCCTTGCTTCATGGACCTGACATTCCAGGTTCCTATGCAATATTGCTCTTTACAGCATCGGATCTTGCTTCTATCACCAGTCACATGCACAACTGGGTATTGTTTTTTCTTTGGCTCCATCCCTTCATTCTTTCTGGAGTTATTTCTCCACTGATCTCCAGTAGCATATTGGGCACCTAATGACCTGGGGAGTTCCTCTTTTGGTATCCTATTATTTTGCCTTTTCATACTGTTCATGGGGTTCTCAAGGCAAGAATACTGAACCAGTTTGCCATTCCCTTCTCCAGTGGACCAGGTTCTGTCAGACCTCTCCACCATGACTGGCCCATCTTGGGTTGCCCCAAGGGCATGGCTTGGTTTCATTGAGTTAGACAAGGCTGTGGTCCTAGTGTGAGGTCAGGGGTGGTGGCTGGGAGGAGTTATCCCACGTCCGAGGTCAGCAGCGGCTGGGAGAAGCCACCTCAAGCCCGAGGCCAGGGGCGGCAGCTGGGAGGAGCAACCTCGTGCCAGAGCCAGGGGCGGTGACCATGAGGAGCCACCCCTAGCCTGAGGCCAGGGACAGCAGCTGGGAGGAGCCACCCACAACCGAGGCCAGGGCCGGCGGCCAGGAGGAGCAACCCGAGGAGTGGTGGTTGCTCAGGCGCAGGAGGGCCTAGAGGAGCTATCCCACATTGAAGGTCAGGAACGGCAGCGGTAAGGAGATACCCCTCGTCCAAGGTAAGGAGCAGTGGCTGTGCTTTGCTGGAGCAGCCGTGAAGAGATACCCCATGCCCAAGGTAAGAGAAACTTACCTAAGGAGACAAAAAAACTATATAAAGAAAATTATAAGAAACTAATGAAAGAAATCAAAGATGACATAACAGATGGAGAGATATTCTATGTTCCTGGGAAGTAAGAATCAATAGTGTGAAAATGACTATACTACCAAACACAATCTACAGATTCAATGTGATCCCTATCTAATTGCCAATGGAATTTTTCACAGAACTAGAACAAAATATTTCACAATTCATATGGAAACACAAAAAAAACCTGAATAGCCAAAGCAGGCTTGAGAAAGAAAAATGGAGCTGGTGGAATCAATCTTCATGACTTAAGATTATGCTACAAAGCTACAGTCATCATGACAGTATGGTACTGGCACAAAAACAGAACTATAGACCAATGGAACAAGATAAAAAGCCCAGAAATAAACTCATGCACCTATGGGTACCCTATTTTTGACAAAGGAGGCAAAAATATACAATGGGGCAAAGACAGCCTCTTCCATAAATGGTGCTAGGAAAACTGGACAGCTACATGTAAAAGAATGAAATTCTAACAACTTCCTAACAAATATAAACTCAAAATAGATTAAAGACCTAAATGTAAGACCAGAAACTATAAAACTCTTAGAGGAAAACATAGGCAGAACACTCAATGACATAAATCAAAGCAAGATCCTCTATGACCTGACCACCTAGAGTAATGGAAATAAAAACAAAAGTAAACAAGTGGGACCTGATTAAATTTAAAAGCTTTTGCACAGCAAAGGAAACTATAAGTAAGGTAAAAAGAGAACCATCAGAATGGGAGAAAATAATAGCAAGAGAAACAACTGACAAAGAATTAATTTCCAAAATATATAAGCAGCTCATGTAACTCAATGCCAGAAAAACAAACAACCAAATCAAAAAGTGGGGAAAAGATCTAAACAGACATTTCTCCAAAGAAGACATACAGATGGCTAACAAACACATGAAAAGATACTCAGCATCACTCATTATTAGAGAAATGTAAATCAAAATTATAATGAGATATCACCTCACACCAGTCAGAATGGCCATCATCAAAAAGTCCACAAACAATAAATGCTGGAGAGGGTGTGGAGAAAAGGGAACACTCTTGCACTGTTGGTGGGAAAGTAAATTGATACAGCCACTATGGAAGATCCTATGGAGATTTCTTAAAATACTAGAAACAAAACCACCATATGTCCCAGCAGTCCTACTCCTAGGCATATACACTGAGGAAACTGAAATTGAAAAAGACACATGTACCCAGTTGTTAATTGCAGCACTATTTACAATAGCTGGAATATGGAAGTAACCTAGATGTCCATCGACAGATGAAGGGATAACAAAGTTGTGGTACATATACACAATGGAACATTACTCAACCATAAGAAGGAACGACATTACTTTGCCGACTAAAGTCCGTCTAGTCGAGGCTACAGTTTTTCCAGGGGTCATGTATGGATGTGAGAGTTGGACTGTGAAGAAGGCTGAGCACTGAAGAATTTATGCTTTTGAACTGTAGTGTTGGAGAAGACTCTTGAGAGTCCCTTGGACTGCAAGGAGATCCAACCAGTCCATTCTGAAGGAGATCAGTCCTGGGTGTTCATTGGAAGGAATGATGCTGAAGCTGAAACTCCAATACTTTGGCCACCTCATGAGAAGAGTTGACTCATTGGAAAAGACCCTGATGCTGGGAGGGATTGGGGGCAGGAGGAGAAGGGGACGACAGAGGATGAGATGGCTGGATGGCATCACCGACTCGAAGGACATGAGTCTGAGTGAACTCCAGGAGTTGGTGATGGACAGGGAGGCCTGGCATGCTGTGATTCATGGGGTCACAAAGAGTCAGACACGACTGAACGACTGAACCGAACTGAAGAAGGAACGAATTTGAGTCAGTTCTCATGAGGTGGATGAACCTAGAACCTATTATACAGAGTGAAGTGAGTCAGAAAGAGAAAGATAAATATTATCAGTTTCAATCCCTCCTAGCATCAAAGTCTTTTCCAATGAGTCAACTCTTTGCATGAGGTAGCCAAAGTACTGGAGTTTCAGCTTTAGCATCATTCCTTCCAAAGAAACAAATATTATATGTAACAATGTTAAGCAAATATAACAGGCAATATATAAAGTTTCCTTGTAAATGAGCAAAGCTATCAAATAATAAAGCAATCATACTTCCCAAATATTGTTTATCAACTAGTCTCAGACAGCATTTCCACAAGGCACTGCCACTTAGTTGCACAGTTGTAACATTATAGCACTTCTCTCAGTAAATGCTCCTTACATTAATATAAGTTATGATGACCGATGCCTAAGCTAAAATTTGCTTTAAGTAACACTGGAACGTCCTTTATCTCCCATGGTTTTCTTTGCTACTATTCTAGGTGAAACGATTATTTTCCTTTCAATTCTTTTCTTCTGGAGAAACTTTCCACAGACAGGGGGAGCTATGTTTACAAGCAAAACATCCATATTAAAAAATAGAAAAAAAAAAAAAAAAAGAGGAGTAAAGTCTCAGTCGAATCCAGATGAACGTGTTTAAACTGCAGTTCTTCGAATGTCATCCAGTGTATCGACTCACACCACGGTGGCACGTGGGACAGCTCTGTGGGAAAGCCTCGTTTGAAAGCCTCAGATCTCTGTGCCAACACGATGGGAACCCTCACACTGCTACTACNAAAAAAAAAAAAAACTTTTATTTTTTTTTACATGCTATTATACAAAAGACAGCATGTATCATTTGAATTTTTAATATTTTTAAAACTCATAATTCTTATGATGCTTCCTCAAAATAATACTTTTATATATCCTTAAAAAATCATACCCTAGAGTTTCTCTTTCCAAATAGTGTTGCCATTCTAACCATATTTTCCTATCGAGTGCTTCATACATGGTTAGTCTGAGTTGAAATATTCTATAAGTACAAATTACAACACATTTTTAAAGGAATCTAAAATATATCATTAATTCTCATATTGGTAACATGATGTAAATGCTTAAATTTATATTGGATTAAGTAGCATTCCTTATTAAAATTAATTTTACCTTTTTTTTAAAAAAAATTCAGTGTGGTTACTAGACAATTTGGGGCTTCCCTGGTGGCTCATAAGGAAAGAATCTGCCTGCCAACACAGGAGATGCAAGTTTGATCCCTGGGTCAGGAAGATCCCCTGGAGAAGGAAATGGCACCCTACTCCAGTATTCACAGGAGACTAGCAGGCTACAGTTCATGAAATCACAACAGAGTCAAACGTTACTTGGCAACTAAACAACAACTAGACAATTTAAACTTCTTATTTGAATTGTATCTCCTGTTATAGCTCAGCTGAATAGAAATATTCTAGGGAGAATTCAGGATATTTTCAGGACTGTGGCCACACATAGATGGGAAATGGTATTTCCAGGAATATAATTTTCTCTCTCAATGCTAAATAATTAAAAAGTTTTCACATGTATAAATGAATCTGAACAAATGGTCCCAACAGTGAGAATGTCACAGGGACATGAACACATTTTTACAGTTTTAATTTATTAACTGAACTAAACCACAATCAGAATTGAGAGCACTAGAAATTATTTATTCTATTATCAACCCAAGTTTACATAGCATTAAAAATGAAAGGTATACGAATTGTGATTATTTACTAAAAATCTTCAAGAAGCAGAAGATATTAAGAAGAGGTGGTAAGAATACACAGTAGAAATATACAAAAAATCTTCATGACCCAGATAAACACGATGGTGTGATCACTCACCTAGAACCAGACATCCTGAAGTCCAAAGTCAAGCGGCCTTGGAAAGCATCACTATGAACAAAGCTAATAGAGGTGATGGAATTCCAATTGAGCTATTTCAAATTCTGAAAGATGATGCTATGAAAGTGCTGCATNCAGAAGATATTAAGAAGAGGTGGTAAGAATACACAGTAGAAATATACAAAAAATCTTCATGACCCAGATAAACACGATGGTGTGATCACTCACCTAGAACCAGACATCCTGAAGTCCAAAGTCAAGCGGCCTTGGAAAGCATCACTATGAACAAAGCTAGTGGAGGTGATGGAATTCCAGTTGAGCTATTTCAAATCCTAAAAGATGATGCTATGAAAGTGCTGCATTCAGAGGCCTGCAAATTTGGAAAACTCAGCAGTGGCCACAAGACTGGAAAAGGTCAGTTTTCATTCCAATCTCAAAGTAAGACAATGCCAAAGAATGGTCAAACAACTGCACAACTGCACTCATCTCACATGCTAGCAAAGTAACGCTCAAAATTCTCCAAGTCAGACTTCAACAGTATTTGAAACAAGAACTTCCAGATGTTCAAATTGGATTCAGAAAAGGCAGAGCAACCAGAGATCAAATTGCCAGCATCCACTGGATCATAGAAAAAGCAAGGGAGTTCCAGAAAAATATCCATTTTTGCTTTATTGACTACGCCAAAGCCTTTGACTGTGTGGATCATAACAAACTGTGGAAAATTCTTAAAGAGATGGGAATACCAGACCACCTTACTTGCCTCCTGAGAAATCTGCATGCATGTCAAGAAGCAGCAGTTAGAAACAGGCATGGAACAACAGGCTGGTTCCAAAATGGGAAAGGAGTATGTCAAGGCTGTATATTGTCACCCTGCTTATTTAACTTATGTTAAGAGTACATCATGTGAAATGCAGGGCTGGATGATGCAGAAGCTGGAATCAAGATTGCCAGGAGAAAAAATCAATAACTTCAGATATGTAGATGACTCTACCCCTTATGGCAGAAAGCTAAGAGGAACTAAAGAGCCTCTTGAAGAAAGTGAAAGAGGAGTGTGAAAAAGCTGGCTTAAACTTAAAATTCAAAAATCAAAGATCATGGCATCTGGTTCCATCACTTCATAGCAAATAGATGGGGAAACAATGGAAACAGTGACAAATTTTATTTTCTTGGACTCCAAAATCACTGAAGATGGTGACTGCAGCCATGACATTAAAAGATGCTTGCTCCTTGGAAGAAAAGCTATGACCAACCTAGACAGCATATTAAAAACCAGAGACATTACATTGCTGACAAAGGTCCATCTAGTCAAGGCTATGGTTTTTCCAGTGGTCATGTATGGATGTGGGAGTTGGACTATGAAGAAAGCTGAGCACCGAAGAATTGATGCTTTTGAACTGTAGTGTTAGAAAAGATTCTTGAGAGTTCCTTGGACTGCAAGGAGATCCAACCAGTCCCTTTTAAAGGAAATCAGTCCTGAATATTCATTGGAAGGACTGATGCTGAAGCTGAAACTCCAACACTTTGGCCACCTGATGCGAAAAACTGACTCATTTGAAAAGACCGTGATGCTGGGAAAGATTGAAGGTAAACAAAGGTCCATCTAGTCAAGGCTATGGTTTTTCCAGTGGTCATGTATGGATGTGGGAGTTGGACTATGAAGAAAGCTGAGCACCGAAGAATTGATGCTTTTGAACTGTAGTGTTAGAAAAGATTCTTGAGAGTTCCTTGGACTGCAAGGAGATCCAACCAGTCCCTCTTAAAGGAAATCAGTCCTGAATATTCATTGGAAGGACTGATGCTGAAGCTGAAACTCCAACACTTTGGCCACCTGATGCGAAAAACTGACTCATTTGAAAAGACCGTGATGCTGGGAAAGATTGAAGGTGGGTGAAGAAGGGGACAACAGAGGATGAAATGGTGGATGGCATCACCGACTCAATGGACATGAGTTTGAACAAGGTCTGGAAGTTGGTCATGGACAGGGAAGCCTTGCATTCTGTAGTCCATGGGGTCACAAAGAGTTGGACATGACTGAGTCACTGAACTTAATTGACCGGCCAAAAATATTTCAAGATACTGTCTAATACATAGGGAAAGAATGAAAATCATGGAAAATTAAGATCCATGGGCAGTATAACTTTAATCATCTGCAATTTCAATCTTCCAGCAAGTTTTGCTTATCTAGAGTAACTAATATTGCCATTTGCTTAGCAAAATAATGCACCTTCTTATCACAAAAAAATATACCACTGGCATAGTCACAGAGATTTCTTAACTAAACCGTCAGGCTAAGAAAATCCCCTAAAATGAAATAACTTTCTCAAATACCCCTGTTTGAAATAAATAATACCAAAATGCATTGGTTAGGAAGAAAAAAAGAAGTAACTCAAATTTGAGTACCCTATGATGCCTCTACTATCAAATATCGACATAGCAATTCATAATATTAAGGAAATTTTCTTTCTGCCTCTCAAATGAATGATCCTTCAAAGGACTGGTCTCATCTCAAAGTAACACAACTCATTATACAGCTTTGCATTAACAATTTTCTCCCTCAAATCCAGCTGAGTTTGCTAAAGAATCTCCCATAGAGTCTCACAACAGAGCAGTCACTTCTCATGTGTTCCAGGAATAAAATATTGAATAATCTATTTATATCACCTAATCTATACAGGCTTTGGAGGGAGAGGGTTATAAAGTTGTTTATAGTTGGAAGGGAATTTTGAAATAGAAAGCAGCCCTTGAACTTGACATCCTTACATTTTAATAGATTTAATAATTATAAATGTATATATAATTTAGTACCTTATGGAATTCCCACCTATATTATTCACTATTTGTCTAACTGAACCAGATTAATAAAAATAAGCTGATATTGCTGAAGATGATTTTCAGGTTTGACATTTAAAAATATATATATATATAGGTATAAAGCTATTAATGATAACAGGTAGTGTTAGCTGCTCAGTCTTGTCTCACTCTTTGCAACCCCATGGACTGTAGCCCACTAGGCTCCTCTGTCCATTGAATTCTCCAGGCAAGAATATTAGAGTGGGTTGCCATTTCCTTCTCCAGAGGATCTCCCTGACCCAGGGATCGAATCCAGGTCTCCCACATTGCAAACAGATTTTTTAGCATCTGTGTCATGTCTGCCTTTCAAGAACATGGTTTAATAAATAATTGACAAATTAAATGCAGTTAGAGAGAGACAGAGAAAAGAAGTAACACTTTTCAGTATGGGTTGTTGCATCACCAAATAAAAGTGTGAATGTTGACTTCTGAAGTTGGTGTAGCTGCGGACCCATTTTTGCCACCAGTTCCAGTTTCAGATGGGCACAGAGAGAAAGGTTTCAAATTGGGCCATACTAACCGTAAAATCAGTTACTTCTTTTTGGCTTCTATTTGCACATGCTGTTTTGATATCCTAGGGTTCTCTGAGTCATCTCTTAGTCATTTGATATTTCTTAGGTATCTGATACTTTCCCACTTATTCTACCCTGATCCTCTACTGGTGTCTGCCCACAAGATTCCTGCTGTCACAGAGCTTCCTGCTGACACCTCTGGATCACCACTGTTGCCACTGATACCTGGAAAGGAGCTAGAACCATCCGTCTTTTTGGATCTCAGATGAGGTTTCTATTTCAGAGGGCTTCTCCTAGTGTTGCTTTCAAGAGCTTCTAATCCTTCATCCTTGATAAGCCAAAGTTATGACTTCACCATATTTTGGAGAGCCCACAACATGTCCAAGCAATATGATGTCTCATGCCAAAGAGGAGAGAATCCTACTGTTTTCATTAAATTGCTTGACAGAGAGCCAGGAATATAGTTTGTGATCCCTATATTTTAAACTATCAATAGTAAAAACAGTTTCTTCACTCTTTTACCCATAGTTTCTAGTTCTTTGATCTCTAGTACATGTTGGGTGTGTCAGAGCAATAAGTGGGGATTGCAGATATTCAGCTGCCTGGGTAATCCACCTCGCAACCTCACTCCATCCCCTTTTATAAAAGGGTCTATCAAACTCAGTATTATTTATTGGATGGAACCACAAAGAAGTCACCTTTGGCATAGTTATCCCCCAGGACACATTTCAGTATTTTCTTTGAAACAGACTGTTAGTGGTGTATTCCCAAAGATTGATCAGACATTTCTGAATTCTATGAAAGCAGTTAGAGATTTTGTCTATGAACTATATCAATCAAAAAATTCACAAATGAAGAGCCATATTCTGATGCTGGTTCTATTAAATTTCTCTGAAACTCTGGACAAGACATTTAAGCCCTCTGGATTTCCATTACTTCACTGATACTATCAGTGAGTTAAAATAAATGGCCTCCAAAGTAATTGCCATTCTGCAAATAATACCAATTGAGGTCAAAATGTGACGAGGTTCAACATCTTCAAAACATTATATTTGGCTTCTGGTATAGATCTCAAAGTGTTCCTAGCTCTACACAGTTTATTCCAGATCTTTCTGTGAAGGATGAGTAGTAAATCTCACTGGTGAGAGTATAAGGCATTTGGGGCAATAAAATTGGGATTGACATATATACACTACCATCTATAAAATAGATAGCTAGTGGGAAGCTGCTATAAAGTACAGAGAGCTCGTCTCAGTGTTCTGATGACCTAGAGTGTTGGGTGGGAGGGAGGTCAAAGAGGGAGGGGATATATGTAAATTTATGACTGATTCACTTCACTGTACAGCAGAAACTAACACAACACTGTAAAGCAATTATATTCCAATAAAAATTAAGATAAAATAGTCCTTAGTAATCAACTATCCATGATTCATTCCATCCCTTCTCTTTCAGTACCAGTTCAACTCTATTCTGTGGCATCAACACAAATGGATTCTTTTTGGTTCAAATTTCTCTTTGCTCCAAGCAAAAAATCATATTTCTCTTTCCCGCAAACAGGCTAATAAAGGGGAAGGGAAAACAGAAAATGTCCTTCAAGCCTTGAGTCTAGGTCAGTTGTGCCAATTCATTCTTAGTCCAGATATTTGCACTGGAGGATGAAACATGTACAAGGCTATTGTTAAAGTTGATACTTTCATACCTAAATATACAGATTCTCCATGTACAGGAACTCCATGGGGAGGATTCATGATAGGCAGGACAGGATTTGGGTTTTCTATGAACTGGACCACAATAATTTGGAAAAACACCAAAACCTCACCTCTTCCTCTGCTAACTCGCACTTGGTATTTTACATAAAGTATGTTAACCTGAGTAAAACGTACTTTTGTAAGACATCCGTTAGCTCTCAGTTAATAACAATATATGTTATCTAAGGATATAGACAACTGCAAGAGGAAAGTTCGAGAACCCCAAGAGGAGAAGACTGAACCCATTTCCACATTATTAATATACTACTTAATAAGTAGTGTCCTATTTCTCACTTTAAATATCACCAGGGGACGTTTTAATGGCCTTAGGTATTTTTAAATGCATTTTAGTTCTTTCGTTTCTATAGAATTCAAGCTGCACATACATTTTGGGGGAAAATGGACTCTAATTCATAAAGAATAGAAAAGAATGGTCTATTTTAAAGCAAATGTTTGAAAGCTTACTTTAATAATTTGGATACAGTGATAAACTGGGCAAAACATTAAATCATGAAGCTAATAGTGGACTTTATCTTTTAATTATACTCCTAATTTTGGTATATCTCAAAGACCAAAATATACTTATAACCTTCGGCATCCATCTTAGATTTCATTAGTTCCTTTTTAAGACAACTATTATATTTTATATTTATTCACTCAGCAAATGACTACTATGATCTCTTACTATATTTTCCTTAAACTATCATCAACATACATTTCTGGGGCACCATTCATAATACATTCATAGTCATTGTTGATTAGTACATTTCACCAATTTTCTGGAAGATGACAGAAAAGTATCATTTTGAAGGAATAGCTGTTTCTAGATTATACAAATGTACCACTTTCTTAGACAATTCATAGTTTTCTCTTCTACAAATACCTCTTCCCTCTTCTTTATTTTCATCCAAGTGTGCTTGGTCTCAGTCATGCCTGATTCTTTGTGACCTCTGGACTGTAGCCCACCAGGCTCCTCTGTCCATGGGATTCTCCAGGCAAGAATACTGGAGTGGGTTGCCATTTCCTTCTCCATGGGATCTTTGTGACCCAGTGATTTAAACTTCATTCCCTGCATTGACAGGCAGATTCTTTAACACTGAGCCACCTGGGAAGATCTCTTTACTTTCACCAGATGGCATATCTTCACCAAAGAAAATCAGCCACCGTAATAGTGCTATCTTATTTCCTGGCACCCTGTCCGCATACCTGTCTGTTCCTATGTTATGGGATCTTTGTGACCCAGGGATTTAAACTTCATTCCCTGCACTGACAGGCAGATTCTTTAACACTGAGCCACCTGGGAAGATCTCTTTACTTTCACCAGATGGCATATCTTCACCAAAGAAAATCAGCCACCGTAATAGTGCTATCTTATTTCCTGGCACCCTGTCCGCATACCTGTCTGTTCCTATGTTCTGTCTTCCCTGTGACTGGGGATCAGCTACCTTGTTCCACTCTCTGATCATACCTCCTTTCAAGACCTAAATTCTATCCTTTTCATCTGAAGGACAAACTTCTATCAATTACATTTGTCTTTGTTGAACCAATCTTTCCCTCTTTCCTAGATAATTCTTATCAGTGTATAGCATGCTACAGTGTATTTTATTAAAAATAGTGAGTTAACCCTACATCTTCTTTCATCGATAGCTACCATCTCTTCTGGGTGTTCCTTACTTGAATTGCTTGAAAGAACTCTTTCTTATGTTTCCTCTCATTCTTCCTTGGTTCACTTCAGTCAAGCTTATGCCTTTACTTACCCATGGAAACTGCTCTTGCCAAGGTCAATAATAATCTCTATAGTGGTATAACCAATAGTTTAATTTTCTTGCATGTGTGCTCAGTTCTGATTAGCTCTTTATGACCCCATGGACTAAATAGCCTGTTGGGCTCCTCTATCCATGGAATTTTCCAGGCAAGAATACTGGAATAGGTTGCCATTTTCTCCTTCAGGGGATCTTTCTAACCCAGGGATCAAACCCATGTCTCTTGTGTCTCCTGTGTAGCAGATGTGTTCTTTAACAACTGTGCCACCTAGGAAGACCCCCTGCATACCAAATCCAAACCCAATAATCAGGCAATCAACTCTACCTTCAGAATGAGTCAAACTCTCAATACTTCTCTTCACCTGGATTACCGAAGTTGCGTCCTCACATGAACCTTAATTTTATGAAATCTAGCTAGCTATAACTCAAAGCCTATATCATAAATACAGCAGGAAACAACTGCAGCATTCCACTTAGGCAAAATGCCTACTATCACAACTATTATTCTGGAGGTATTGGTCAACATAATTAGATTAAAACAAAACAAAACAAAAGATAGAGAGAGCAAAATTCTAGATAATGGTATAAAATATATTGAAAGCATGACTGAATACCTGCAAAACACAGATGACTCAACTGAAAAATTAGCATAAGAACCACAAACACCAAGCACCAGATGAAAGAAAGAGCAGGGCATCATAAATTCAGAGGCATTAAGTACAATGCTGAGGAGAATACCAGACTCTGACCCTTAGTAGCTGTGGTCCTAGACAATCTTGACCTCTGTCTGCCTCTATTTTCTTATATACAAAATGGGATGATATAAAAAGTACATCATAGAGTTGTTACAATGATAAAAAGAATTAATATACATTGAGCACTGGGAATACTAGTTATAGAAGAGTTTGCTAAATCAAGTATATTGGTAAGATATTTATTATTAATATTTAAGTAAACTATTACAAAGATTTATATGAGGTTACTCCTTTTCCAAACTACAAATCCTTTCTCAAGATCCTCCAAATTGACTCCATTCTCACAACATACAGGCAGATACATTAGAAACAAGTTGACACCACTACCTAAGAGCCAGAAAAGGTAACATATTCCCATTATTTGGGAGTTTGAATCCACTGACTTTACCTATAATACACGGTACCAACAAATTCATTTTCAAAGACTTGGATCTATGTTGTGGAGCTCTGAAATATTTTTTATCAGAGTCCACTTAAATTTACAACATCAATTCCCCATAGAAAAGGGTGACACAAGATTTTATCAGTCTTATATAGCAAGCATGAGTGACAACAACGGAATTTTCTCCCTGTATAAATATTACAGAACAAGTCTCTGAAATGATCTAAGATAAAAGTACCAGAGAGTGTTACCAGGAACCAGTTACATGAGTGAAGAACCCAACTCCGCCATCCCCCAACCTGATGTAGTTCCTTGTTTTGAACAATCCTCTCTACATCTAAATTCTATAAATTTTCTCATAGATTTCAATCTTCTTGTGTAAACTTCTATTCATGAAAATGGAACATAGCCTTATAATTGTCCATTTATTGATCTAATTCACAAGGAAGACTTTGAGCCCTCAGTGGACATACATAAATGACTTATCATGTTTATCTCTTACAAAGCCAGAACTCAGTAACAGCTTACAACATGGAAGGCATACAAATGAACTGTAATTTATTTAATTGATTAATTCATTAATCAATTAATGGTACTTTAAGCATATGAATGTTTTGACAAAATTTTCCAAGGTCCTTTTCTTCACTATACACCTAAGTTAGTAAAGTAGTTGACACAGAAATGTTAAGTGTAAGAAAATGCTTCAGAGTAGTATGGTTCAAGATCATCCAGAAGGTACCATCAATTTTCCATGCACCTCTTTTGTCTAGATTAAGCCATGATTTTAATTTTGCTTATCCACATATATTAGCTACACAATGAAGAAGCTACCGGTTTAAAGATGATTTGTCTTCTATTCTAAATAGATATGGAACCAATAGTGGCAAATTATGAGAATAAAGGGAAGAATACACTAATTAGCTCTATTTTCAAAATCTCAATGTACACTCTGCACACCAGGGAAGCAAGAATCTATACTGTTTTATATTGCTAAATTGAGACTTAAATTGAAGCAAGTAGGGAACACTACTACCATTCACGTATGGCCTAAATCAAATCCCTTATGCTTATATGGTGGAAGTGAGAAATAGATTTAAGGGACTAGATCTGATAGAGTGCATGGTGAACTATGGACAGAGATTGTTGAAACTGCACAGAAGACAGGGATCAAGATCATCGCCAAGAAAAAGAAATGCAAAGAACAAGATGGTTGTCTGAGGATGCCTTACAAATAGCTGTGAAAAAAGAGAAGTGAAAGGCAAAGGAGAAAAGGAAAGCTATACCCAATTGAATGCAGAGTACCAAAGCATAGTAAGGAGAGATAAGAAAGCCGTCCTCAGTGATTAGGGCAAAGAAATAGAGCAAAACAATAATGGAAAAGAGTAGAGATCTTCTCAAGAAAATTAGAGATACCAAAGGAACATTCCACGCAAAGTTGGGCTCAGTAAAGGACAGAAATGGTATGGACTTAACAGAAGCAGAAGATATTAAGAAGAGGTGGCAAGAACACACAGAAGAACTGTACAAAAAAGATCTTCATGACCCAGATAACCACAATGGTGTGATTACTAACCTACAGCCAGACATCCTAGAGCATGAAGGCAAGTGGGCCTTAGGAAGCATCACTACAAACAAAGGTAGTGAAGGGGATGAAATTCCAGTTAAGCTATTTCAAATCCTAAAAGACAGTGCTGTGAAAGTGCTGAACTCAGTATGCCAGCAAATTTGGAAAGCTCAGCAGTGGCCACAGGACTGGAAAAGGTCAGTTTTCATTCCAATCCCAAAGAAAGACAATGCCAAAGAATGCTAAAACTACTGCAAAATTACACTCATCTCACACACTAGTAAAGTAATGCTCAAAATTTTCCAAGCCAGGCTTCAACAATATGGAAACCATGAACTTCCAGATGTTCAAGATGGTTTT
The DNA here is from genome assembly GCA_006410675.1 of Oreotragus oreotragus. Taxonomy (NCBI): domain Eukaryota; kingdom Metazoa; phylum Chordata; class Mammalia; order Artiodactyla; family Bovidae; genus Oreotragus; species Oreotragus oreotragus. Next base: position 115,148 of record SJYX01013661.1, read on the forward strand.
AGAAAAGGCAGAGGAACAAGAGATCAAATTGCCAACATCCACTAGATCATCAAAAAAGCAAGAGAGTTCCAGAAAAACATCTATTTCTGCTTAATGACTATGCCAAAGCCTTTGACTGTGTGGATCACAATAAACTGTGGAAAATTCTGAAAGAGATGGGTATACCAGACCACCTGACTTGCCTCTTGAGAATTCTGTATGCAAGTCAGGAAGCAACAGTTAGAACTGGACATGGAACAACCGACTGGTTCCAAATAGGAAAAGGAATATGTCAAGGCACTATATTGTTATCTTGCTTATTTAACTTATATGCAGAGTGCCTCATGAGAAACGCTGGGCTGGAAGAAGTACAAGCTGGAATCAAGATTGCCGGGAGAAATATCAATAAGCTCAGATATGCAGATGACACCAGTCTTATTGCAGAAAGCAAAGAAGAACTATAGAGCCTCTTGATGAAAGTGAAAAAGGAGAGTGAAGAAGTTGGCTTAAAGCTCAACATTCAGAAAACTAAGATCATGATATCTGGTCCAATCACTTCATGGCAAATAGATGGCGAAACAGTGGAAACAGTGTCAGACTTTTTTGGGGGGGGGCTCCAAAATCACTGCAGATGGTGACTGCAACCACGAAATTAAAAGACACTTACTTCTTGGAAGAAAAGTTATGACCAACCTAGATAGCATATTAAAAAGCAGAGACATTACTTTGCCAACAAAGGTCTGTCTAATTAAAGCTATGGTTTTTCTAGTATTCATGTATGAATGTGAGTGCTAGGCTCCTCCATCCATGGAATTCTCCAGGCAAGAATGCTGGAGTGGGTTGCCATTTCTTTCTTCAGGGGATCTTCCCAACATAGCAATCGAACCCAGGTCTCCTGCACTGCAGGTAGACACTTTACTGTGTGAGCCGCCAGGGGCTCCTATTATAAAGTAAGCTGAGTGCCAAAGAATTGATGCTTTTGAACTGTGGTGTTGGAGAAGACTCTTGAGAGTCCCTTGGACTGCAAGGAGATCCAACCAGTTCATCCTAAAGGAGATCAGTCCTGAATATTCATTGGAAGGACTGATGTTGAAGCTGAAATTCCAATACTTTGGCCACCTCATGCGAAGAGCTGACTCATTGGAAAAGACCCTGATGCTGGGAAAGATTGAAGGCAGGAGGAGAAGGGGACAACAGAGGATGAAATGGTTGTATGGTATTACCGACTCAATGGAGATGACTTTGAGTAAGCTTCAAGAGTTGGTGATGGACAGGGAGGCCTGGCATGCTGCGGTCCATGGAGTCACAAAGACTTAGACACAACTAAGCAACTGAACTGAACTGATACTAGCTTTTGCACTCAATGAACATAATGCCCACCTCTTTACTCACTCTATGACTTCGCTAAGAAAAATGCCTGCTCAGTAGCTACTGGAGTAGTCATTCTATGGCAACAGATTTTGTAATATAATCTAGTTGCAAACAACAAAGCATAACTTCAGTTTTGGAGGGGTACCTAGCAATCTAATTAGTCTGATATTCTCAGAAGACAGAGTAAACACAAATGACTTCAAATTGACAATTTTGTTTTCAGATATGTGTACTGATAAGTTTTGAAGCTGTACAGAGAAATAGCAACAATCCTAGAATTAGAATGCTACTATATTAAAAACTCATTGTAGTTTTCAAATATTCTGATATTAAAATAAACATGAGTGTATATATATTTATATAAATATATCAAGTATGTAGGCAAGGTCATCTACACAATCAGATTTATTTCCTACTGACAAAGTCAGGAGCCCTATCTTGACATATATATACACAAACCCCACTATGGCATCTGCATATATATCATGCAAATGGTAATTACAAAGACAAGCAGGACCCTCAGTTTATATATTAGCACAAAATTAAAGGAAAGTCATATATTTGAGTGTGATAGTCTGTAGAACTNACTGACAAAGTCAGGAGCCCTATCTTGACATATATATACACAAACCCCACTATGGCATCTGCATATATATCATGCAAATGGTAATTACAAAGACAAGCAGGACCCTCAGTTTATATATTAGCACAAAATTAAAGGAAAGTCATATATTTGAGTGTGATAGTCTGTAGAACTCTTGCTAAAGAAAGGTGCAGTTATTTCTGGGCCTGTGCACTTGGCAAGATTTCATTTACCCAGTTTTTGGCCTTGATCCCTTAAAGGACTTTTTAATTAATATAGACCATGCTACTCTCTATTTTAATTTTAAGCAGTGAACTTGGTTAAAGGATGGTCAACATAAGGATGGACTTTAGAAGTCAACCGTTTAGAAACAACTGTTGAATGAATAATAATTTACAGGGGCACAGATGCCAAAAGACCTAGCTTTACTAAAAATTCCAGACCCCATCTTAACAGCTGTCTCTGTATCTATCTTTGGCATCCATACCTCTGTACCTTAAATTGGTCAAAGTACAGCTAGACACACAGATGTTGAAAGAATAATGACAAGGAGAAAAGAAAGTGTAACTCCTGTTAGGAAGGCAAGAGGAGAAATGTGAGCAGAATTAAACATCTCTCTTACTAGGCAGACAGGCTAATAATAAGTATAGACCATAGATTACTAGACACAAGTGAGAGTTCAAGAATAGAAAAAGATACCAGGAAAATTCAGATCTAAGATAATGATGAAGCTGTCAGATGACACGGGAGGACTCAAAGTTGATACTGGTGACAGCACTTCAGAAAATCTGTCTCCATCTTGACTCACATGGCTTATCAGTGATAATCTGGAAAATTCGGGTCAATAGCAGTGCTTTCCTTCACAGGGTCTTCCTGAAGACAGTGTCATGTCGATGTTGATCTAGGGAATAGTGGCTCTGCATTTTTGTCTTTGATACTTGCCTTGCCTTAGGCATTCAGGAGCTTCACACTTTTTTGAAGTCTCTCCTTNTCTCTTCTATACAGTTTCTTGATAAATTTTCACCATGAATAAGTGTTAGATTTAATCAGTTTTTTTCTGCATCAACTGAGAAAAATTTGAGAGTCTCACTTGTTTATTTGATTCTCACTTGTACTGAAGTGAAGTGAAGTCGCTCAGTCGTGTCCGACTCTTTGCGACCCCATGGACTATAGCCTACTACGTTCCTCCATCCATGGGATTTTGCAGGCAAGAGTACTGGAGTGGGTTGCCATTTCACTTGTATTAAGACTATAATAATTGATTTTTTGAATGATGAACTAATCTTGAATTTCAGGTGTTAACCCCACTTGGTCAAGTTGTATAATCCTTTTTACATGTTGTGAAATTCAGTTTACCAGCCCATTGTTAAAAATTTTGCTCTCTATATACTCAAGGGATATTCTCTGTAGTTTTATTTTCTTGAAACATTTTTGTCAGGGTGATAATCACCTCAAAGTATAAATTGAAAAGTGTTCCTTCTCTATTTTCTCAAATAGTCTGTAAAGCATTACTAGGTATTCTCCTGTATATGCTTGATAGAATTAATCCATATCTACATAAAGGCTTTCTTTGAGGAAAGAGTACTACTTAATAACTTTTTTTTTTTTTTTGGACTTGACTTAAATCTCTTGATTTGCCCACCCCGC
>SJYX01013661.1:118902-159998 GCA_006410675.1 Oreotragus oreotragus
CCACCCCGCTCCCCAACCCTTGGAGTTACTTTTGGTAATTTCAGTCCTTCATAAATGTATCCATTTTACTTAGGTTTTTATAATTGTCAAATACTATTTTTATAGTGTTTTTCTTGTAATTTCTGAAGAATTTATACTGAGTTCTCTTTTTTATTACTGAATTTGGTAGTTTTTTCTTCTCTTTCTTTATTAATCAGTCTAATTAAATGTTTATCTGTTTTACCTCCCTTTAAAAAACAACAGCAAATTTTGGTTACTGATTGTCTCTGCTTATCTAATTGCTTTTCCAATAATTTCTACTGTGACATTAATAGTTTTATGTTGTCTCACCTGTTTCAGAGTCTCTACTTTTCTTCAATTTTTTTCTCTCTGTTATTCAGATTTCAAAAATCATATTTATCATCTAATTTCTGAATATTATTCCTCCTGCAACTTTAGATCTACTATTATATACATTGATCATGTTTTAATTTCAGTTATTTGAAATATAAAACTATATTTGTACTTTTCAAAAATATAATTTTATTTTCATTTCAAAACTATAATTTTATTTCTCTATTGGTATTCATTTGTGGATTCACTGCCATTATATCTCTTATTTTTTTAATACAGTTTCCTTTAATTTGAATATATTTACATTAGCTGCTTTGAGTTTTTTTTTTTTTTTTTCTGTCCTGTTAAATTTTACACTTGGTCCTATCAATCAACTTTCATCAATAGAGTCCTTTATGTTTCTTTGAATGTCTCATAACTTGGGGTGAAAATTTAACATTTTTGAGAACATATGATACCAAGTCTAAAATAAGTTTTATAGTCCTGTGAGTTGTTTTTGTATTTTTTAAAATTAAATTCCTAATCTTATTGTAGAATCTGTCTCCTCCATGATGAGCAGCCTGTGATTCTTTACTTATTTTTCTCACTATTATTAGTGTTATTCTCATTATGTTTATGCTTAAATGAAGTTGCTCAGTCGTTTCTGACTCTTTGCGACCCAATGGTCTATAGTCTACCAGGCTCCTCACTTCATGGGATTTTCCAGGCAAGAATACTGGAGTAGGTTGCCATTTCCTTCTCCAGGAGACCTTTCTGACCCAGGGATCGAATACAGGTCTCCAGAACTGCAGGCAGACACTTTACCCTCTGAGCCACCAGGGAAGCTACTCTCCCCCGTGTCTTTATGGTTTATTGGTCATCTCATTATGTGGATAGAAGATGTGCTCTAAATCATTGTTCCCATAAGGTGCATACCTTCTTCAGGTTGATTAGTGAGTGGCTTGGGAAACACATTCAGAATTGCAGCTAGTTCTCAAGTCTGCATCATTTATATTTCTCAAGCCTTCTCAGGTTTCCCTGACAAATGTGCAAACTTTTCCATCAGCCAGTGATAAGTGAAGAACTTATCTCAGATTTTCTATGGAGCCGATTTCTAGGACTTCTCAATTAAATTTCAGGCTGGTCTATTGCTCACCCAATCAGGATGACCACACTGGACTAACAAATATATAAATTTCTCCTCCTCCCCAATTTTGTCCTATCTAAATTCCCACATTAGCTGCCAAAACCATAGGTTTTCACTGACAACTCCAAACTGAATCAGTTCCCTAAGACTTTGGTTTTTGCGGCCTTCATGTCAATGGTTAAAACAATAGCTTTTGTTGACCCTATTGGGGTGTGAAGTAAAGATGAAAGTAACTTAGACAAAAAAAGCCATAGATAACTCTGTCTTCTAGCCTATAGCTCTTGAATTAATTATGAGTAAATTCTTACTAACCTTTCATCTGCTTTTGCTTGGTATCCAATACCTTCAAATGTTGCTTCTGACATTTTTCTTTTAATTTTATACTTATTTGGGGAGTGGGACAGGAGGGAGAATTTGGCAACATCTTCATGCTGCCATAACCAAAAGTCCATTGTAATTTAAATAAGGGTATTTACTTCTAGGTTCTTTAAATAATTAACCTGAAATTCCTTTATTGGATGGGATTCATTCGCTTCTTTTCATCCATATTTATTTGGTAAATTCAGTCAGTCAAGAGACTTATCTGAGATTTTTTGTAGAGGAGTTGGGTGGAATTATGATGAAACAAATTTTTTTTTCCTGTCTTCAAGTTATATTTTTACTCAGATATATCAATAGGTTTTTTAAGCATAACTGATTCACTTTGCTGTACACCTAAAGATAACAAAACATTGAAAATCAGCTATAATAATATAATCCAATAACATTTTTAAAAATAAAAAGCATATAAGTTAATGTATCAAAACTTCTAAAATAAAGGGTAAATGAATGCATAAAACTGCTGTATACAGTATGTGGATTGATTCTAAGGCAAAATTTAAAGATTCTTTCACAAGCAAATAAATAATGTAGCTGGAAAACAGAATAATTATAAGATTATTCCAATAGTTCAGGTAGGTTAAAAATCATAACTAAATAATGTGCTTTATTTAATTAAAGGGCCTGGTAATAGTCTGAGCAGTAGTTTAGGCTATGATTATTCTGGGTCTTTGGTTTACATATGTGGATTACTGAAAAAAAATATTTATCTTCCCAATATATTTTTTGTATGTGTGATTTTGTGCATGTTGTTTAAGAATTATGAGATCTCAGTTTATGTGCAACATGATTAAAATAAAGTAATTTTCTATATGTCAGTCAGAGTAGGAGTACTCACAAAATTATAATATTTTAGGGATGATGATACTAGTAGAAATAGCAGTAATGAGGCAAGAGGTGATACCAATAAACACTGATTCACAGTACAGAATCAAAAAATATGATACTTTAGCAATAACACAAGTCTAAGGACAGAAATGGTCTGGACCTAATAGAAGCAGAAGATATTAAGAGGTGGCAAGAATACACAGAACTATACAAAAAAATATCTTCATGACCCAGATAAAAACGATGGTGTGATCACTCACCTAGAGCCAGACATCCTGGAATCTGAAGTCAAGTGAGCCTAGGAAGAATCACTATGAACAAAGCTAGTGGAGATGATGGAATTCCAGTTGAGCTGTTTAAATACTAAAAGATGATGCTGTGAAAGTGCTGCACTCAATATGCCAGCAAATTTGGAAAACTCAGCAGTGGCCACAGGACTGGAAAGGGTCAGTTCTCATTTCAGTTCCAAAGAAGGGCAATGCCAAAGAATGTTAAAACTATTGCACAATTGCACTCATCCCACATGCTAGTAAAGTAATGCTCAAAATTCTCCAAGCCAGGCTTCAACAGTATGTGAACCACGAACTTCCAGGTGTTTAAGCTGGATTTAGAAAAGGCAGATAAAACAGAGACCAAATTGCCAACATCCGTTGGATCACAGAAAAAGCAAGAGAATTCCAGAAAAACACATACTTCTTCTTTATTGATTACCCCAAAGCCTTTGACTGTATGGATCACAACAAACTGTGAAAAATTCTTCAAGAGATGGGAACACCGGACCACCTGACCTGCCTCCTGAGAAATCGGTATGCAGATCAAGAAGCAACAGTTAGAACCAGACATGGAACAACAGACTGATTAGAAATTGGGAAAGGAGTACGTCAAGGCTGTATGTTGTCACCTTGCTTATTTAACTTATATGCAGAGTGTATCATGAGAAATGCCAGGCTAGATGAAGCACAAGCTGGAATCAAGATTGCAGGGAGAAATATCAATAACCTCAGATACACAGAAGACACTTAACTGTGTCTCTGACACGTTGACCTCTAAATCAGAAGCGTATATCAAGTTCCTCTGGCTCCAGTGTCAATGTCGAAGATATCCACTGTGACAGAGAAATCTCAATGGAAAAAAAAAAAAAAAATCACTGAGAAATGTAGAATTATCTTCCTTAGACAAAGCCAAATGGCTAAAATGACAGCTGGAGAATTAAACTTGATGACTAACATGCTGAAACTCTCCATCCTTCACAAACTGTCCCTGAGCTGAAACACAGGGTAGAAACCTATGTCTGCATTTTATTCAGAAATTATATTTTTTTACAGAAGCCTAAATATGAGATGTAACAAACTATATTTCAGTTTGCCCAATCAGTATTTCATTCATAAAGGAACAGATGCAGAAGCTTTTGCAGAGTCATGATGATAAACAAAGGAAAATCTAGTTAAATCAAGCTAGTAATTTTTTTCAAAATTTTAGATGCATTTATGCTATTTGTTCATATTGTTCTAATCATGAAAGCAACATTCTCTTATTGTAGACTATAAAAAAAAAACAGAGAAAATATAAAGAAAGAAATCTAATTTACTCAAACCTCACTGTGAAGAGATAACCTATTCTACTGTCCCACTATTGTGGGGGCTCTGCCACTATTTTCTGCTTTTTGACAATTACTTAACTCTATTTTATGAATTTTCTGATTCATGGTCTCTGTTTACTGACTTTTTCCTGTTTCTGTTTCTCCTTACATCTGTTTCTCCTACATTTCAGACAGCAGAAGAAAAAGTAGCTGAATAGCTGCCAATTACTATTCAGCAGGATAAAGATATAGAGCAGATTTTGTGGGCCAGGTTACAGTGTGATCTTCTAGCTCATCTACTGAAAACTGCCTCTTCCTCAGATACTCTTCACTGGTCCACCGAGCTGTGTTTCAAATGCTAGAGCTCCATGGCACAACACTGGGTGGCCCCTATGTAGGGAATCACTCCTCAGAAAATAAGATCTGGCTATGGCATACACAGACATCCCAGAAAAGAGAAATTATATGTGGCAGAATGCTTGATGGCATTTGTATTTTACAGGCAATTACTGAATGTATGCTTGTCTGGGAAGTCCCATGGACAGCGCAGCCTGGTGGGCTACAGTCCATGGGGTTGCAGAGTCAGACACAACTGAGAGACATTTAAGGTATTGATATTAAAAAGTACAACAATCATGAATACCTATTGCGCCCTGGTACAACAGGGACTCTCTGAATCCCCCTAAATAATACAGTGAAGGCACACATTTTTTTGACATTAAGTGGTCACATATTGAGATTATAAAATTCATCTCTCTCCTCTATAAAAGTCAAAGATCTCTATTTCTCCCAAACAATAAGCTTAAAAAAATAGTAAGTGAGAAGAAAACCTTAATAATACATTGATTACAAAAGGATGAATAATTTCAGGTATTTGCACTTCAATGAGTAGATCAGAAGAGCTTAGTCTTGTGTCAAGGAAAACTAATATAGTCACCCAGAGTCACAACAAAGGATCGTATCACTGCAAAAATCAACTGCTGTCAACCCAGTACCATTAATGCTTTAATTATCCAAATGAAAATGCTAATTGAACCTTTGGTGAAGGATTCAGCAGAAATTTAAATTCCAGTGACTCTGCAAGTACAGACCTGCATTTACCGGGTGTTCTGCTGTTGCTCTTCTTCAAACGCTGCCTTTTTCAGTCCAACTGTCTCAAGATGTTCTATTCATAAATCCAGAATTTACACTGTGATTAATGGGTGATTTAAAGTGATACAAATAGTATAGTATGAGTCTTTTTAATTTTTTCCAATGTAATGACAAAATCTTTATAGGTAGTCATTTAATCAAGTAGACAGCAGCTGTTTCTGAATAGTCAATTCAATATGAATACAAGTAGGAAGAACCTTCCCTTTCGTCTGTACCCTTACCAGTCCCTGACGAAGTCTTTCCGTTTATATGCTTTTAGCAATCTAATTTGGATCTTAAAATGAGGTTTTATATGGAACAAAATACTGTGTTTTTTTTTTCCTAAGTCAGTTTTATCTCTAAAGCATAGCATCACACATGGTTCACAGTAGATGCTCATGTAAATGTGTGATGTGATTTAATGTCTGAAAAGTAATGCTGTTTCTGCAATTGCTTTTTTTTTAAGTAAATATTTGAGGAATAATACAGAAACTAAGAAAATTATAACCCACAGGAAGTAAGAAAACTTGGGATGAACGGTATCATGACCTAAAATAAAACTGTTAGGTTATTTGAAAAATTACCCAACATTTATAATTTTATTTCCATGGAAAAGGGACACCCAAAAGAAATAACAATATATAAATACTTATTTGTATTTATGAATAAGAAGATAAGATTTACTTTTTCACTAAAATTATATTAAGCTATAACAAACATGCCATGCACAAATCTTAAGAAAATGAATTGAGATATAAGACCTTTTCCGAGGTATAAATTATATAACATAAAATTGACTATACAATTTGAGAAGTTTTAGTAAATTTATACCTTTGTCCAACCATCATCCCAAAACAGTTTTAAAATACTTTTATTACTAAAAATATTACCTCAATTTCCAGTCAATCCCACAAACAGCCTCTGGAAACACTGATATTTGTCTCTATAATTTTGCCTTATAAAGAAATTTAATATAAACTAAATCATATAATACATAGGCTTCTTTCACTTACAAAATGTTTTTTGGTCCATATGTGTTGTTGCATATTAAAATAGTTTATTTCTTTTTACTGATAATTAGCTTTCCACTTTCTGATGTAATGCTTTATTTAACCATTCACCAGTTGATGAGCACTGGTTTCCAGTGTGGAGTTATTATGAATCCTGTATTGCTATATGAACATATAGATCTTTAAACGGGCATTTGTTTCTGTTTTGTTAGGTAGATGGTAAGGAGTGGAACTGCTGGGCCATGTGGTAAGCAAATGTTTAACATAAGAAACTGTTATACTGTTTTCCTAAGTGGTTATATTGTCCTCACACTTTTATCAAAAGTGTTTGAGGGCCACATTTTCTCCATATTTTCACCATCTCTTCACATTGTCATTCTGATTGTTTATTACCATTCCATTAAGTGGTAAGTGAAATCAAATATGGATAAAAATTTGTACTTGCCTAATAACTTAGAAATTAGAGTATAGTTTACGTGTTTATTTGTTGTTCATATATCATGTTAAGTGACTTAAAAATGTGATATATTTTTAACATTTTGGCTAAATTATTAATTTGTCAAAATTCCTTACATATTATGAATAAAGGTGGGCTTCCCTTGTGGCTCAGCTGGTAAAGAATCTGCCTGCAACGAGGGAGACTTGGGTTCAATCCCTAGGTTAGAAAGATCCCCTGGAGAAGGAAAAGGCTACCCACTTCAGTATTTTGGCCTGGAGAATTGCATGGACTACAGTCCATGGAGTTGCAAAGAGGCGGACACGATGAGCAACTTTCACTTTCTATGAATAAAGGTAGTTTTAGATATACAATTGGCAAATATTATTTCCAGTAAGTTGCTTACCTTTCCTATTCTTAATGTATTTTGAAATGCAAATGTTTTTAATGTTACAAAGTATTTTTATTTTTATAATTTCTTGATTGGGCTTTTGGTGCCATTTCTTCAAAAAAGAATGAAAATCACTTTTCCTGGAGTCACAGTTTCTTCTACGACACTCAGAAAGTTTTGAAAATCTGGCTCTTACATTTAAGTCTATAATCCACTTCAGGTTAATTTTTATGTAAAGCAAGGACATAAAATTATTCTAGCATTACATGTTGAAACATCATCTTTTCCCTCATTGAATTATCTTGGCAATTTTGTCAAAATTAAGTTGACCATAAATATTCAGTTTTATTTCTAGACCACCTATTTAATTTCTCAATGACCTATAACTTTATCTTTATGCTAGCATCTCAGTGTATTATGTAGCTTTATAGTAATTTTTAAAATCAATTGCATAAATCCTCTACATTTGTTCTCCTTTTCCAAAATTATTTGTTTAATTCTATGTCCTGTGCATTTCCATGTAAATTGATTTCCACAACAAAAAGCCTGCTGGGATTTTGGTAAGATTTGCATTTAATCTACAAACTAACTTGCTGGTAATCATCATCTGAAACATAATGAATCTTCTAATTCAATAACTTAGCAGATATCTTCACCTATTTAGGTCTTCTTTAATTATCTTCAACAACGTTCTGCAATTTTTATTCTAAAGAACATACACTTCTTAAAAAATGTACTCATAAATATTTTCTTTTTCTTAAAAGTGTGGATAGGATTTTCTTTATTTCATATTTTAGATTATCAGATATTGTTAGTATGTAAAAAACTATTTTTGTATATTGACTGAATTCTGTCACTTTTCTAAATTAACTTATTATATATTACTGACTATTTTGTAGATGTTTTAGAGTTTTTACATACAATATCATGTCATCTAAAAATAAAAACCTTTCTACTTTCTCCTCTCTAAACTTTATGTATTTGATTTCTATTTCTTGTTTTATTGCATTGATACAACTCCTTAACAACGTTGAGTAAAAACGATGAATTTAGATACTCTTAACATTTTTTCCAGTCATACAGTGAAATTATTCATCCTTCCACCTTTTACACTAGGAATAGCTTTCTCATGCTGCTGCTAAGTCACTTCAGTCGTGTCCGACTCTGTGTGACCCCATAGACGGCAGCCCACCAGGCTCCCCCATCCCTGGGATTCTCCAGGCAAGAATACTGGAGTGGGTTGCCATTTCCTTCTCCAATGCATGAAAGAGAAAAGTGAAAGTGNTCCTGTTAAATTTTACACTTGGTCCTATCAATCAACTTTCATCAATAGAGTCCTTTATGTTTCTTTGAATGTCTCATAACTTGGGGTGAAAATTTAACATTTTTGAGAACATATGATACCAAGTCTAAAATAAGTTTTATAGTCCTGTGAGTTGTTTTTGTATTTTTTAAAATTAAATTCCTAATCTTATTGTAGAATCTGTCTCCTCCATGATGAGCAGCCTGTGATTCTTTACTTATTTTTCTCACTATTATTAGTGTTATTCTCATTATGTTTATGCTTAAATGAAGTTGCTCAGTCGTTTCTGACTCTTTGCGACCCAATGGTCTATAGTCTACCAGGCTCCTCACTTCATGGGATTTTCCAGGCAAGAATACTGGAGTAGGTTGCCATTTCCTTCTCCAGGAGACCTTTCTGACCCAGGGATCGAATACAGGTCTCCAGAACTGCAGGCAGACACTTTACCCTCTGAGCCACCAGGGAAGCTAATCTCCCCCGTGTCTTTATGGTTTATTGGTCATCTCACTATGTGGATAGAAGATGTGCTCTAAATCATTGTTCCCATAAGGTGCATACCTTCTTCAGGTTGATTAGTGAGTGGCTTGGGAAACACATTCAGAATTGCAGCTAGTTCTCAAGTCTGCATCATTTATATTTCTCAAGCCTTCTCAGGTTTCCCTGACAAATGTGCAAACTTTTCCATCAGCCAGTGATAAGTGAAGAACTTATCTCAGATTTTCTATGGAGCCGATTTCTAGGACTTCTCAATTAAATTTCAGGCTGGTCTATTGCTCACCCAATCAGGATGACCACACTGGACTAACAAATATATAAATTTCTCCTCCTCCCCAATTTTGTCCTATCTAAATTCCCACATTAGCTGCCAAAACCATAGGTTTTCACTGACAACTCCAAAGTGAATCAGTTCCCTAAGACTTTGGTTTTTGCGGCCTTCATGTCAATGGTTAAAACAATAGCTTTTGTTGACCCTATTGGGGTGTGAAGTAAAGATGAAAGTAACTTAGACAAAAAAAGCCATAGATAACTCTGTCTTCTAGCCTATAGCTCTTGAATTAATTATGAGTAAATTCTTACTAACCTTTCATCTGCTTTTGCTTGGTATCCAATACCTTCAAATGTTGCTTCTGACATTTTTCTTTTAATTTTATACTTATTTGGGGAGTGGGACAGGAGGGAGAATTTGGCAACATCTTCATGCTGCCATAACCAAAAGTCCATTGTAATTTAAATAAGGGTATTTACTTCTAGGTTCTTTAAATAATTAACCTGAAATTCCTTTATTGGATGGGATTCATTCGCTTCTTTTCATCCATATTTATTTGGTAAATTCAGTCAGTCAAGAGACTTATCTGAGATTTTTTGTAGAGGAGTTGGGTGGAATTATGATGAAACAAATTTTTTTTTCCTGTCTTCAAGTTATATTTTTACTCAGATATATCAATAGGTTTTTTAAGCATAACTGATTCACTTTGCTGTACACCTAAAGATAACAAAACATTGAAAATCAGCTATAATAATATAATCCAATAACATTTTTAAAAATAAAAAGCATATAAGTTAATGTATCAAAACTTCTAAAATAAAGGGTAAATGAATGCATAAAACTGCTGTATACAGTATGTGGATTGATTCTAAGGCAAAATTTAAAGATTCTTTCACAAGCAAATAAATAATGTAGCTGGAAAACAGAATAATTATAAGATTATTCCAATAGTTCAGGTAGGTTAAAAATCATAACTAAATAATGTGCTTTATTTAATTAAAGGGCCTGGTAATAGTCTGAGCAGTAGTTTAGGCTATGATTATTCTGGGTCTTTGGTTTACATATGTGGATTACTGAAAAAAAATATTTATCTTCCCAATATATTTTTTGTATGTGTGATTTTGTGCATGTTGTTTAAGAATTATGAGATCTCAGTTTATGTGCAACATGATTAAAATAAAGTAATTTTCTATATGTCAGTCAGAGTAGGAGTACTCACAAAATTATAATATTTTAGGGATGATGATACTAGTAGAAATAGCAGTAATGAGGCAAGAGGTGATACCAATAAACACTGATTCACAGTACAGAATCAAAAAATATGATACTTTAGCAATAACACAAGTCTAAGGACAGAAATGGTCTGGACCTAATAGAAGCAGAAGATATTAAGAGGTGGCAAGAATACACAGAACTATACAAAAAAATATCTTCATGACCCAGATAAAAACGATGGTGTGATCACTCACCTAGAGCCAGACATCCTGGAATCTGAAGTCAAGTGAGCCTAGGAAGAATCACTATGAACAAAGCTAGTGGAGATGATGGAATTCCAGTTGAGCTGTTTAAATACTAAAAGATGATGCTGTGAAAGTGCTGCACTCAATATGCCAGCAAATTTGGAAAACTCAGCAGTGGCCACAGGACTGGAAAGGGTCAGTTCTCATTTCAGTTCCAAAGAAGGGCAATGCCAAAGAATGTTAAAACTATTGCACAATTGCACTCATCCCACATGCTAGTAAAGTAATGCTCAAAATTCTCCAAGCCAGGCTTCAACAGTATGTGAACCACGAACTTCCAGGTGTTTAAGCTGGATTTAGAAAAGGCAGATAAAACAGAGACCAAATTGCCAACATCCGTTGGATCACAGAAAAAGCAAGAGAATTCCAGAAAAACACATACTTCTTCTTTATTGATTACCCCAAAGCCTTTGACTGTATGGATCACAACAAACTGTGAAAAATTCTTCAAGAGATGGGAACACCGGACCACCTGACCTGCCTCCTGAGAAATCGGTATGCAGATCAAGAAGCAACAGTTAGAACCAGACATGGAACAACAGACTGATTAGAAATTGGGAAAGGAGTACGTCAAGGCTGTATGTTGTCACCTTGCTTATTTAACTTATATGCAGAGTGTATCATGAGAAATGCCAGGCTAGATGAAGCACAAGCTGGAATCAAGATTGCAGGGAGAAATATCAATAACCTCAGATACACAGAAGACACTATCCTTATGGCAGAAAGTGAAGAGGAACTGAAGAGTCTCTTGGTGAAAGTGAAAGAGAAAAGTGAAAAAGTTGGCTTAAAACTCAACGTTCAAAAAACTAAGATCAAGACATCTGGTCCCATCACCTCATGGCAAATAGATGAGGAAACAAAGGAAACAGTGTCAGACTTTGTTTTGGTGGGGGGAGCTCCAAAATCACTGCAGATGGTGACTGCAACCATGAAATTAAAAGACGCTTGCTCCTTGGAAGAAAAGTTGTGACCAACCTTGGCAGCATATTAAAAAGCAGAGACATTACTTTGCCAACAAAGACCCATCCAGTAGTCATGTATGAATGTGAGAGTTGGACAATAAAGAAAGCTGAGAGCTGAAGAACTGATGCTTTTGAACTGTGGTGTTGGAGAAGACCCTTGGGCCGCAAGGAGATCCAACAAGTCCATCCTAAAGGAAATCAGTCCTGAATATTCATTGGAAGGACTGATGCTGAAGCTAAAACTCCAATACTTCTTTGGCCACCTGATGTGAAGAGCTGACTCACTGGAAAAAACTCTGATGCTGGGAAAGATTGAAGGCAGGAGGGGAAGGTGACAACAGAGGATGAGATGGTTGGTTGGCACCACCGATTCCATGCACATGAGTTTGAGCAAGCTCTGGGCATTGGTGATGGACAGGGAAGCCTGGTGTGCTGTAGTCCATGGGGTTACACCGAGTAGAACACAAGAGAATGAACTAAACTAAAACATAATTAAGTGCTAAAAGAATTGAAAACTGCAGTTCTTAGACAGTTGTGTTCTCTATGTGTCTGTAGTCATAACAGATTTACAATCTGCTATTGAGGAGGCTTGCCACTGATTGCATATATCTTAGAATATGACATAAGCAGAATCACCTCTTTTTAAGATGATGCAGGAAATGTGTTTTGTGGGGTTTTTTTTTTTGCATAGCCCTTTCGTTTTGAAAATATCTGGCTGAAAATTCAGAAAAGTTAAAATTTAAGATCTCCATTTGCAACTTAGAGCTCAGCATCATATACAGAATCAGAAATCACAGAAAGTTTTCAGTCCAGTGTTCCTTTAAATCTCAAAATAGAAAGGCAGCTATGTGCCATGTAGAGAATATGTCTAGGACACCACAGCCTACTGAGTAGCTTTAATGAAGCAACAAAGCATTTTATTACATACTCACAAACAAAGGACTATGACTATGTGCATTCAAAAACAAACCATAACCCTCTGTGAAAAACAGATTATGTTATTTATGTTATTTATGTATATACACCACACACATATATACACACATATATATAAATCTTAAATAAGAACAATAATTACAAAAATCCATAAAAGAGATTCATTTTAAGCAGTTTTGTTAAACACATATTTATCGGATGAATGAGCTCCTCCAAGGCACTCTCACTGTGTTAAGGACATGTCATGAATTTTTTAACTACTTAATAATGCATTTGCTTCAGGATTGAGTTAGTTTAATAAATCATATAAGTTGTAATAAATTTTGCCACATATTCTTACATAAAAAAAAATCTAGTTTTTAAGCACTGCTTCCCTTACTCTAAAGAAGAAGCTTAAAATAACCGAGGGAAAAAAGAAGGAGAAAAAACACACTTAAGGAAACTATCCAAGGAAATGCATCCAGAGGCACCTCTGCACCATGAGTTCTAAGGTCAAGTTCAACAATCAGTCCTGAAATGTTATGCAACTGCTTGTGTGATGAACATCTTTATGAGAGACATATCCATAAATTTCATCACTTTATCAAATTACAAAACAGTCATGAACAGTTGTTCTATGTGATGTTATTCTATGAGATCAACTCACACTAATAACCCAGCAATGTGCTGAGGTGACAAAACTGCGACTGATCAGAGAGGCATGTGGTCAGGAGCAAGGACCACTGGTTAAGAAAACAAACATGTGAGGGGAATATAGAGAGACCTAGCAAACACTAACTCTAAAAATCTTACCTCAAAGGTGGACAAGTAATCTGAATAATCAAAAGTTCTGGCCAAAAGCATAAGAGAAAAACTCTGGGCCAGCACCTGGTCAGAGACTAAAGAAGAAGCTGAGCCTGAGTGACAGCACATTAGCTCCCTGCCTCGCCAGTGAATCACGCAGTGCTACAACTCATATTTAATAAGAGTACTTATGTGTAGTTTTCATGATGATATTTAGATGCTCACATCCAAACTCATGTTCTATAATTCATATATATTTAACACAAATATAAAAATTTGATCTGAATATCAGAAGAATTAAAATTTAACATTCTCTTATAATTATGACTCTGGAATGATGGAAGAAATGAAAAATTTATTATCAATGAAATTGCTTCAGTTCACATGAAATAAAACTAAAAATAGTATTTACTTTTATCTTATAAAGTAAATATAAAATTGACTATGTTTCTAGTTTTTCTCCATAATGAGCTTATTGAAAAAAACTAAATTATTCTCCTTAACCTAGTTGAAATTATTTCAAGGTTACATAACTCACCAAGGACACTCAAACATGACCAACTTATATCTTTCTTTAACTTCTTGATTTTACAGATATAACAGGTTTGAAATAATCTTATTGGCATTACTAATTATGATTAAGCAAAAGTAATCAAATCACTGAGAGCAGAGTGAATATCATCTAAAATTATCTAAGTATTTCAGTAAACTACTCATATAATTCTTTTCTTGAATGAACATGTATTTTAAAACTAGAAACTATCAATCCACTTTAAAGAAGATAAGCTAATGCATTAATCAATACCATTAACCTCATTTTTACTGTTCTTTCAACATGACAGAGGTACCTTTCCTCAAGTAAAGTGATGAGAGTTTTCTCTTGTTGCAAATGCACTCTAGTGTCTGGGCAGTCTCCTAAGTTCATTTTTCCTTTAATGATAAAGGAGAATGATGGCTAGATTGTTCAATCAGGAAGAAAAAAAAAAAAAAAAACTAATAAGACTCTGACTTCTATGGGTGATTGACTGCAACAACCAAATCTAATGAATGCCTGTGGAAGCAGCAGACTTTTATTGCTCTTTAAATATTAGGGCATATGTTNAAGAAGAAAAAAAAACTAATAAGACTCTGACTTCTATGGGTGATTGACTGCAACAACCAAATCTAATGAATGCCTGTGGAAGCAGCAGACTTTTATTGCTCTTTAAATATTAGGGCATATGTTGGGACAGTAAAAGACTAACACAGTGGGAGCTGTTGACATTGTGTGCTATTTCTTTCATTAGGTGCATGACTATACAAACATAAAGAAGGGACAATAAATAAACAATGACTTCCAAGAGCCCTTTATGCATACTGATATTTTGTATATTATTCCAAGGTGAAAGAGTTAGATTAAAGAATTACCATTTTAACAAATCACAGAAGGAACTGACCTGGGTTACTGGATATTGAGTTCAGGTGTCAACTTATTCCTAAACATTATTCCACCAGTGTTCTGAAAACAAACATTGATAATTCATGGAAGTCAATATGAATCTTTTACCTAACATAGTTCAAATGTGACCATAACTTTTAAGATTATCACAAAAAAGCCATATATGCTGATATAACCTTGGTTAAAAAGAAATAATTGTTTTCAGCAGGCTAATCTTCTTGAAAGGACACATATAGAAAAATGAACCATCCATCCACATCAGTAAAATCAAGCTTGGCAGTCTAGGAGGCAATAGATGTGCACTGAGGTGCACAATGGATTACAGTGCATTGAGGTAACCCTCATACCTAGAGTGTTACCCAAAGCATGCAATTGTTAGCTCATTCAAGCACTGTAGATGATAAGTGCTGAATGAAAGTGCTGGGAATTCACAAAGCCAATTAAGGTAACATTGAAAATAAACGGATTGAAGTAGCTGCATACTTCACTAATCAGAAATTCAATCAAATAGGATCATTTGAGAATATAATATGTATACCACACTCTACTAGACATTATTAAGATATAAAGTGAATATAAAAAGTCATTTTCATCCTCACCAACTAAAATATAGACAAGCAGACAATGGAAATATATGGAATAATCAGAATTCAATGTAAAATAATGCAAAATTAAGGGGGCAAGTGTCTATCAGTTACCCACGAATTTTATCTCCAGCAAAGATTTTTACCTACAAAAGAATCTGTGAAAATTTTGAGCTGAATTATAAAGTCAGTACTAGGTAGGATCTAGGGAACTGGAAACTAAAGGTATAGACATTTACTGGATAATGAATTTGATATGAAAAAACACTTCAATTATTTAACAGTATTTTTAATAGCAAATTTAATTAGCATATTTTAATTAGTAAAATAAAGCAATAGGAGAGGGCCATGGTGGAAAATCAGAAGCATTTAAAAACTGATAGTAAGGTGTCAGTGAAACTTTTGGTAGTTGTTGTGGACTGAAATATCTCCCCATAATTCATACACTGAGGCTCTAAACTTTAGTATTTCAGAATGTGACTAAATTTGGGGATAGGATCTTTAAATCAGAAGTTAAATAAATAAATACTAAATAAATAAATAAATAAATAAATTTAAAAAACGATGCTGTTAGAGTAAGCTTTAACCTAGTCTGACTGGTGTTTTTACAAGAAGGCGAGATGTGGACACACACAATGAGACCCTAGGAGCATATGCACAGAGGCACAACCATGCAAAGGGACAGGGAGAGTACAGCCATCTGTGAGCCTATGAGTCCTTAAGGAACAAAGTCAGCTAGCACTCTGATTTAAGTCTTTCAGCTTCCAAAACTATGAGGACAAAATAATCTCTCATTTAAGCCACCCAGTGTGTAGTATTTGATTGTGGCAACGCTAGCAAATTAATTCAGAGGTGAAGAGTCCTATTACATGAATAGTTTTGAGAACATGAGAGTACTTTTTTTTTTTTTCTACACAAGTAGAAGACAAACAACTGGATGGAAAGGAGAAATCATTCATTTCTCTATGGTCAAAATAATCATTCTTGATTTTTAACTCTCTTGTGACACTCACTCTCAACTTTGGATAACACAGATACCATTACTCTTAGCAGGGAATTCTGTTGTTGTTGTTTAGTTGTTGAGTTATGCCCAACTCTTTGCAACCCCATGGACTGTAGCCAACCAGGCTCCCCTGTCCATGGGATTTTCCAGGCAAGAATACTAGAGTGGGTTCCCATTTCCTTCTCCAGGGAATCTTCCCTACCCAGGGATTCAACCAGTATCTACTGCATTACAGGTGGATTCTTTATGGTGGAGCCACCAGGGAAGCCCCAGCAGGAAATTCTAGATAATTATTAGAACTGTAATTCTAGATAATTATAACTGTTATTGTTTATGGGAGTCCCACAGCCAAGTAAGATAAATACATTATAAAAAGTATATTTGGAGGAGTATATAGTCATTTGACCTGTGGAGAATAAAATCTCTTCCCTGGCAGTCCAGTGGTTAAGATCCCAAGAGTTTCCACTGCAGGAATCTTGGGTTAGTTCCCTGGACAGGGAACTAAGATCCTACATGCATTAAAAAAAAAAAAAAAAAATTCTGTGTGCTATTCTAAGCAAATTAGAGTAAGGTTGAGATAGTCTGATCCTAAAGACGGTAGGTATGAAGGCGGGGCCCACCCTCCACGGGGAAGTGCTGGGACCACCAGAAAGCACATGTAGGGGCAGACACCCATGGATGGGCAGAGACTGCAGTCAGGCAGCGGCACTGGAGACGTAGAGGCCAGGCGAGTAGGTGGCTCCAACAAGAAGTGCTGCAGTCCTGGGGTGAGCCATGCAGCTGCGGCCACTGCCTGCAACATGGAGGAAGAGGGCAAGAAGATGAACATGTGGATCACATCCTCAAGGAGGCCGGGCTGGACCCCACACCTAAGCAGGTGAAAGGCGAAAGAGCTGGGCTGGGGGTCCAGTGAGTTACGGGCGGGTCTTTGGCATCACCCGCCCACTCCAGTGTTCTTGCCCGGAGAATCCCAGGGATGGCGGAGCCTGGTGGGCTGTCGTTTATGGAGTCACACAGAGCTGGACACGACTGAAGCGACTTAGCAGCAGCAGCTGGTCTGTGGGTTCTGGAAGTGAGAAAGCAGCCTTGGGGAAGCTCGGAGGTGCATACTGTTGAAGGAGGATGTGGCAGGCAGGCAGGGCCCCAGAGTGGATGGCATGATCAGGCCCTGGGCAGGGTCTGGGGAGGGGGGTCTCAGTGGGTGGAATAGGAGGCGATCCCCTATTGAAGTGGGAGATCTCCACTGGAGTTGACGTAGCTCTTCTGTTCCTGGACAGTAAAGTTATGTGATCCTCTGCTGGCCAGATGCGCGGAAAGGAAGGAGCCATGCCTTTCACCCCAATGACCATCCCCCAAACCCAGGCTCTCCACATGGCCTTTCCTGCAGAGTAGTGTCCAGGGGTTGCAGTGGAGCTAGCGACTGAGTGATTTCCTTTCACTTTTCACTTTCATGCTTTGGAGAAGGAAATGGCAACCCACTCCAGTGTTCTTGCCTGGAGAATCCCAGGGACGGCGGAGCCTGGTGGGCTGCCGTCTATGGGGTCACACAGAGTCAGACACGACTGAAGTGACTTAGCAGCAGCAGCAGTCCTGGTTATGGGCCAGAAAATTTTCCTGGATTAGTATATTAGAGAAAATGGCATGTCACATAAGTGTAGAAATACTGCTCTTTAGTTGACTTCAGTTTGGAGTCTCAAGTCAATGCAAACTTTATGCATCACTATACCATGTAGCGGGTTGAGTTTTGCTCCACTTAATACTGAGATAAGCTGGAACCTGCCAGAACAGTAGCACATGGACAGTGTCTCCCTGAACAAACAGGAAACTGACTCAGCAGGAGGCACCTGACCAGCTGGTGAAACTGGAAGTGGAGACCACAGAGGCAGCTCACACCAGCCCGGATTCATGCATGCTCAAAACATCCAGTATCAGGCATGCTCAAAAGGGGAATTTTGACCACTATTCCATCTTCTTAGGGTGGCAGTAGTGAGCTGGTTCACACTGTTTGAAGTGGTGTGACTGATCCTTGCACAGGGCACCCAGGAAGAGAAAGAGGGAGAAAGGACAGCCCAGAGCACAACTCTGGCCCAACCCATCAGATCTGCTCAACCTTCACTCCATTTAAGATCTGAACTTGGCTCCTGGAAGAGCAGTCAAGGCTACCTCTTTCTTGTGTTGATTCCCTTGCACTATTCCAGAACCACCAACAAAGGTCTTACTGTATAGCTCAGAGGACTAGTCAATATTCTATGATATAGAAATAATATTAAAGAAAAGAATGTATATATGCATACTTAATATATGTATGTAACTCAATCACTGCTGTACAGCAGTAATCAACACAACACTGTAAATCAACTACAAACATACACACACACAAACTCTTGTCTGAAAGTCTCTTCTGGCTTCTTATCAGTTTATTTGATTAGAGTTCAAGGATGCCTGGGTTGGATACAGGGTTAACCTTCGAACAACTCCTTTGATTAGACTCCTATTTTATAATGGTCTCGTAATTCAGGAAAAATGATTTCACCCAATGTGAACTATTTTGATAGCTGTTTTAAATCTTCAAATTGCTCTCATATTAGAAAATTGTATCTTGCTAGAATAAATGCCTTACAAATAAATTATTCAACCATTTCATTAGTTTCATGGAGAGGTAACATTTAATGGGGCTTTTTTTTTCTTCTTTCTTTTGTATGTTACTCATGAGTTTCCTCGGTAGCTCAGATGGTAAAGAATCCACCTGCAATGTGAGAGACCTGGGTTCAATCCTTGGTTTGGGAAGATATCCTGGAGAAGGGCATGGCAACCCACTTCAGTATTGTTACTTGGAGAATTCCATGAACAGAGGAGCCTGGTGGGCTATAGTCCATGAGGTTGCAGAGTCTAACACAACTGATTGACTAAGCACAAGCATATTACTCATAGCAGCCTATAATAATGTGATACTTTTATTTTTAAAAATAATTGTAACATCTTCCACATTCCCAAAAGAGTAATTTAAAGAGCAGTCAGATGGGTTTCATCAGTCCTTCCACTTACATTTCAAGAACATTGTGATTTTGAGGTAAGGACTGTATGTATTCTTACTTAAAATGTCTGCCCCATTTTTTTTGTCTTCCAGCTTCAGAAGTTCTGAGATATGAAGACTAATAATTTTACATTCCAATTTTTTAAATTGAAATTTGATGATATCACTTTTCACTTAAAATACTAAGGTATCTCTGCATGGCTTTAAAAATGAATTCTGAATTTCTTTATACATTTGAGGAAATTCTGAGGAAGTCAGTTTCTGTATAATGGTCTAAACTCATCCACTTCCCTCTGTCAGTCCCAACTCTTAATATCTAACTAACTTATGTCTACCTACCATTAACTACAAACTTCTTTCAGGTCCTAAAATAAATCATATTCTCTCTGCTATGGCCCTACACATAGTATATGGTGTTTCATTGGCTTGAGTGCCATAATACACTATCTTCACTGAGTTGGCCTGGACAATTTCAATTCATGCATCTCAGCTTGGATTTTGCTGTCTTCAAAAACCAGGCCAGACAGAGCACATCTGGGAGGCTGATCTGCTACTATATTAAGTTCTTTAACCAAGCCAGACCAAAGATAGGCCTGCCTCATGTGAATTGAAGAAAATAACAAGTTCCAAAGCTCTATCTCTTTCTTTTACTGAAGACGTACAAAGGCCCAGAAACTGAATTGACCAATAATGAATTCAAGTGCTCCTTTCTCCACATGTCCCAATTTACCCTGCCATGGGAACTCTAGCAGCAACTAGAATTCTAGAGTTGTAGCTATTGTTTTCACTATACTGAATATGTCATGTAATGGTGACTATAAATATAAAGAATGAAACTATAAAATAATATATCTGTATGGAAATGTTAGGATTTGTTACAGTTTAAATCATGACCACTGAAATGAAATTATATTAAAATAGTCTGATATGTAACTTGCTTGCTCAGTCCTGAAAATAATGTCCTTTATGGTTAAATTCACTAGGCATATAATTTTTTTCACCTATAACCTGAAGTAAGTTTTCTCTATATGTAATATTCTGCAGTTATGAATGCAATTATGTATTTTTTAAATGAAAGCACACAGCTTTGTATGGGAAATATAAAAATTGAAAATGGGAAACTGGGAAAATAACAAAGCACAACTCAACAATTTATAAATCCTTAAGACTGACAAATTTTTGACCTTTCTATTAACATGATATCAAAGTGACCACCACTCCTTAAAAGGAAGTAGTCATTGAAAATAAAACCCAGCACAGCTTATAAAACAAAAGGTCATTTAAGATTAGATCCTCAGTAAGTTTCAGTGATGCTACAGCTTGCCAGTAATTCTAGGCTTGAGGGGAAAGAGAGCAAAATAATCCAAGATGATATTAAAATGTGAGGCCTTGAATTTATTTCCCATTTGACAACACAAACTGGAAGATTTTTTTTTAATGTTAACAAGTGGAGAATATGGATTTTCACAGGACCATGGAAATTTGTGTCTAGAAATACCTTCAGGACTCAGATGGAACAGTAGTAAAGAACCTGCCTGCCAATGCAGGAGACTCAAGGGACAGGGAGTTCAGTCCTTGGGTCAGGAAGATCCCCTAGAGAAGGAATTGACAGCCTGCTCCAATATTCTTGCCTGGAAAATTCCATGGACTTAGGAGCCTAGCGGGCCATAGTTCATGGGTTCACAAACAGTAGGACATGAATGAGCACACACGTGCATCCTATTATACAGATGAGAAGGTGGATACCCAGCTGAGTGGTCCTGAGTCATACAGAAAGAACTTACTGAGAGAACACAGGTCCCCAGTGTTCTAGGTCAATACTATTTCTGTTGAGACACTCAGGTTCTGATAATAGAAAATCTTACTGTCTAGCTCACTAATTCACTAAGATCTACTTACATTGAAATGAAGAACTGAACTGGAGTACTGTAGATACCAAACCACCTTACCTGCCTCCTGCAAAACCTGTACGCAAGTCAAGAAGCAATAGTTAGAACTGGACGTGGAACATGGACTGCTTCTAAATTCGGAAAGGATTACATCAAGTTTATAAGTTGTAACCCTGTTTATTTAAGTTATATGCAGAATACATCATGTGAAATGCTGGGCTGGATGAAGCACAAGCTGGAATCAAGATTGCCAGGAGAAATATCAACAACTCATATATGCAATGACACCACCCTTATGGCAGAAAGCAAAGGGAAACTAAAGATAGTTTATAAGTTGTAACCCTGTTTATTTAAGTTATATGCAGAATACATCATGTGAAATGCTGGGCTGGATGAAGCACAAGCTGGAATCAAGATTGCCAGGAGAAATATCAACAACTCATATATGCAATGACACCACCCTTATGGCAGAAAGCAAAGGGAAACTAAAGAGCATCTTGATGAAGGTAACAGAAGAGAGTGAAAAAGCTGGCTTAAAACTCAACATTCAAAAAACAAAGACATGGCATCTGGTCCCATCACTTCATGCTAAATAGATGGGGAAAAATGCAAACAGTGACAGACTTTATTTTTTTGGATTCCAAAATCACTGCAGATGATGAGGGCAGACATGAAATTAAAAGACACTTCCTCCTTGGAAGAAAAGCTAATGACAAATCTAGACAGCATATTAAAAAGCAGACACATTACTTTGCCGACAAAGGTCTTTAGAGACAAAGCTATGGTCTTCAGTTGCCATGTATGGATGTGAACGTTGGCCCATAAAGAAGGCTGAGCACCAAAGAATTGATGCTTTTCAACTGTGGTGTTGGAGAAGACTCTTGAGAGTCCCTTAAACTGCAAGGAGATCAAACCAGTCAATCCTAAAGAAAATCAATCCTGAATATTCATTGAAAAGACATGCTGAAGCTGAAGTTCCACCTGATGTGAAGAGCCATCTCATTAGAAAAGACTCTGATGCTAGGAAAGATTGAAGGCAGGAGGAGAAGGGGATAACAGAGGATGAGATGGTTGGATGGCATCACTGACTCAATGGACATGAGTTTGAGCAAGCTCCTGGAGATGGTGAAGGACAGGGAAGCCTGGTGTGCTGCAGTCTATGGGGTCACAAAGAGTCAAACACAACTGAGTTTGACTGTAAATACAGTGTAAATACACTGTAAATACAATGACTTCTTCATTTATCACCCCTACAACTCCCTTTGTACTTTTCTCTCATTCACTTAGAGGAGAAAAAAAATTTTTTTCTGTTTTAATTTTGGCTTCAGTTTAATAAAATGAACATTGGGCTAAATTATTTACAGATATACAATTATGATAAAAAGTTATTTGGCCTCCCTGCTAGCTCAGATGGTAAAAAATCTGCCTGCAGTGCAGGAGACTCAAGAGATGAGAGTTCAATCCCTGTGTCAGGAAGATTCCCTAAAGAAGTCAATGGCACCTCACTCCAGTATTCTTGCCTGGAGAATTACATGGACAGAGAAGCCTGGCAGGCTATGAACACTGGACTAATTATTTACAAATATATATTTACAATTATGATAAATATTATTTACTATTTATATGTGCTAAAGTCACATTGTTTCACACATATTTCAGTATATATCATAGTTTAGATGTTGGTATCCCACATGTATAGATCTGGAAACTAGTTTACAGAGAACAGTTGATGAAGCTCCTAAACTTATTAAGATGAAGATTCAAACCTGTGTGCATCCTGTGGTGCAATCATGAGGTTTTTATGTTTTCCTTTAGGTTCAGACCAGAAATGAATATCAACAATTATACAGAAGCAGAGCTAGATATAATATTTACTAATAAAGTATATGGATTGGGGAAAAAAGTTAAAAATTCAAGTCTCAAAGGTAGATCTGTCTGACATATGAACATAGCCATTTCATATACTATTTCAAAAATCTTTTTCTTCTGGATGTCAGTATTCACCCTGAATGTTCTCATAGTACCTAGAATACAGCCTATTTTAGCAGTCATGAAATAGAATGATTTCAGAACATAATCATTCTCCATGATCAACGTGATCATATAAGGGTGTTACACTGGTCACCTGATAGGTATTCAATTGCAAGGCCTTTATATGTATTGAAAGTCAAAGTGAAGGTTGCTCAGTCATGTCTGACTCTTTGCGACCCATGGTCCATGTAGTCCATAGAATTCTCCAGGCCAGAATACTCGAGTGAGTAGCCTTTCCCTTCTCCAGGGGATCTTCCCAAGCTAGGGATCAAACCCAGGTCTCCCGCATTTCAGGCGGATTCTTTACCAGCTGAGACACAAGGGAAGCCTATCCCTTCTCCAGTGGATCTTCCCAATCCAGGAATCTAACCACAATCTCCTACACTGCAGGCAGATTCTTTACCAACTGAGCTGTGAGGGAAGCCTTATATTTGTTGGCATTATTAAAAATTGCTTTTTTTTTTTTTCAGTATAAGCAGGGAGAGGTCCTAGTAGCTCATCATTATTTTGCTGTTTTATATACATGCTTTAAAAGACTCTGGATCAGTAAAATATTCCCAAATACAGCAGGCTAATTAGAAATAATGGTGTTATATGTTACATGTTAAGTAAATGTTGACTTCTACTCTGGGTTCCTAAAGAAACTAATACACACACTCATGGGAAAACTCATATACATCAGCCTGTTGAGCAGCTCTCCTTCCTCTATGTTCTTCTCTATTTTCCCTTTTAACTATACTTTTTTTGTCTGATGGTCCTCATGAAATCAACACTGGGATTTCAAACAATGACAGAAAGCGTGTGTGTGTGTGTGTGTGTGTGTGTGTGTGTGCTCCTTTTGAGGGAAAAGATAACTAATGTAAGATGATACTGACTATGAAGACAGAAGAACTCTGGGATACAGTCAATAATCCTGCAGACTAGACTGCAGACACATGATCTAATCTCTAATTTCAACTTCTTTACTAAAATGAGGAACTTAATTCTAGTTTTTATGAGATCTAGATAATTTTGATATGCAGTTTATTGATCCCCTGGAGAAGGAAATGGCAACTCACTCCAGTATTCATATCTGGGAAATCCCATGGACTAGGAACCTGGTGGACTATAGTCCATGGGGTCGTGGAAGGGTCAGAGNCTGCTGCTGCTGCTGCTGCTGCTGCTGCTAAGTCGCTTCAGTCGTGTCCAACTCTGTGCAACCCCATAGACAGCAGCCCACTGGGCTCCACCATCCCTGGGATTCTCCAGGCAAGAACACTGGAGTGGGTTGCCATTTCCTTCTCCAATGCATGAAAGTGGAAAGTGAAAATTGAAAGTGAAGTCGCTCAGTCGTGTCTGACTCAGCGACCCCATGGACTGCAGCTTACCAGGCTCCTCCATCCATGGGAGTTTCCAGGCAAAAGTACTGGAGTGGGATGCCATTGCCTTCGTTATACTTATGCATAGCGCCCAAAATGCTATTTCATGGCTCCTCTGTCCATGGAATTTTCCAGGTAAGAACTGGAGTGGGTTGCCATTCCCTTCTCCAGGAGATCTTCCTGACCAGGGATAGAACTCAGGTCTCCTGCATTGCAAGCAGATTCTTTACATCAATACTTACCTGTATTGATGATACAGGTAAGCCCATTTGATGACACAAAAATCCTCTAAATAACATGGTGTCTTTCTACCTGATGATGCCTTTCTACTTCTTCGACTCTTATCTCAGAATACTTTCCTAATTTATTCGAGACAGTCCAGAAACAAATACCTTATTGCAGTCTTCAGGAAAATATGTATATGTATATATATATATCATTTGTTCCCACAACAGGAAGTTTACATCTTCAATCCTCTATTCTAAAAACACATTTTCTTAGAGTTTGCTCATGTCTGGCTGCCTTCTGTAATTTTTCAGTCAGGTCAATGTCATTTCCTAAGAGGAGTTTTCCCTGAGTGTGCATTTCTCCCCATCTTCCAGTCACATTCACCACTTTTTTTTTCCTTATGGTATTTGTCAAGATCTTATTCATCCAATTGTTTATTGTTTGATTAGCATCCTTAATTATATAATATAAGTGCCATACAACCTTGACTATCTCATCATATTTACTACTGGCAACTGAACCAAGACTTGGCAAAGACTCATGACCTATAAAAACATAATAACCAAATTAGATGTATGATTGCTAAATTTACCAAATAAAAACATAGAAAATTTAGTTAAATTTGAAATTCAGATAAATGAAAATTACTCTTTTGGTACAAATATGCCCCAAATATTGCATGAGATACACTAAAATGTGGGGATCTTCATTGAAGCTGTCTCTTATACACATCTAGATAAAAGTAGAAAAAAATAGGGCCAGTAAAAGTCTTACTAATGGGGAAAGAACATTCTGGTCATAGTAAGACTTAGGAGCCTTCCATGAAGAGNGCATGAGATACACTAAAATGTGGGGATCTTCATTGAAGTGTTTCAAACAATTCAAATATAAAGGACAAAGGACATTTAAGATTATTAAAAAATGCTAAAAAAAAATGGCATGGATGTTATTGCTAATTTTGTTAGATGTGATGATGATAGTTTGGTTATGAAGACAATGTTTTTATTTTTCCAGATGCATTACTGAGGTATTTATGGGTAAAACAGTATGATGGTTCTTATTTGTTTAAAATTAAGAAAAACGTTGATGAGGTTAATAAGGCAACATGTTAACATGTTCTTTGAAGCTAGTGAGTATGAAAGGAGAGGAAGAAACCTGTTGGGGACCTCTAGTCCCATTCCTTGTGTCTCCTACTGCTTGAATCAGGTGAGAAGGACAGAGAAGGCTGAAAATCCTAACTCATTGGGTTGCTTCCCATTACAAAGAACACAGAAGTAAGCAGGCAAAAATGTGGAATGCATACAAAATTAAACAGATCCAGGAATTGCTGAAGTTTTGTTTTACTCTTCTCTCTACTGATTTTCATGTTTGGAATTTTCCATCATAAAAGAATATAAAAGTATAAATACACATACATACTACATCTCACAATTCAAGCTGAAAATTTTAAACTATGTCTTTCATATTTTTGTATTTTCCCATAGCTTTTTTTTGAGAACTTAGCATGCAATCAATAAATACTTATTGATTGACAAAAATATATTAAAAATGAATTTATCCCATAACATAGAATTTTCTACTTGGAGCAGAAGAAACAAAGAAGTCTTATATGTTCATTTGATCCTTTTAATTAATAATATTTCAGCGATCCATGCCTTTTTAATAAAGTTTGCCTAGTATAATTAATTTCTTAGGAGATTTTAAATAATGAATATAAGGTATATAAATTGCCTAACCATTAATCATCACACAGTATGACAAACATTTAAAAAACAAATTTAATAAATCCTAAAATTCAATCCTACCTCTTTGGTCAATCTTAATTACTCCAGATGGCAAATTAGACTTAGTTAAAAAATTCTTTCTTATTCCTAGTTTCCTGAGAGTATTACCATGAATGGGTGTTCAGTCAGTTCAGTTCAGTCGCTCAGTCGAGTCTGACTCTATGATCCCGTGAACCGCAGAACGCCAGGTCTCCCTGTCTATCACCAACTCTTGGAGTTTATGACTGAGCGACTTAACTAACTAACATATAATTATTACTGACTAAAAACAGCCTTTGCAGGGATTGTCTCAGCTTAGCTTTATTTCCTGGGGTGATTATACTCCAGCATGGTGTTTTTGTGTACTCAACAAGAGTCCATGGAGACATAAACACAAACTCTTAAAAGTTGCTTTTGTCCTAGTTTCAACTCGAGTTCTTTTTCCTCCTTCAACTTATATAACAAATAGTTTTCAGTTTCCATTCACTGAAGTAAGAACTAGAAAGGCAAAAATATGTAACTAAATGAGGGACTGGGTTTTGAGAAGAATCTTGCTGAATGTAGATGGATTTTATCCATTAATAACAAAGGAATTCTCAAGTTTTCCTATAGCCTGTGGGGAATAAGGTATATTAAGAACGTAATTACAGGATAGATTAAACATTGTCTTACAACAAAGGAGCTGTGCTAAATAATGAAATACTAGTCAATTACAGAGAAGCCTTGATAGGTAATTCTATAAATCTCACATGTTTAACAAATAAGCATTCACACAGAGGCTATAAGATAATTGTATATCAAATACTACTTTTATGAATAATGTTCTCAAAAAAGTCCCAGTTGAGCTTCCCTAGAATATGGTGAGTGCAATTTTGTTAGCAGTGAGTGTTTTAATTTATGGGTACACCTCTAACCAGAACTCTTCTCATCCTCCTACCCTCTCAACACCCTTAGGGAGATAACCACAGTTGACTTTGTATCATTAGGTTTAGTAAGGCTACTATTTAGTTCATTATGTCAGTTATTTATTCATGATAAACTTGTTGAATTCCAAGCTTCAAGCTTATCTGAGGCAAATAAAATTTAACAAAATAGAAATGATTCCTTCCCGGAGTTTTAAAGGTAAATAAAAATTAAAGTTATGACACAAATGGTTAACTACTAATCATAATTGTAAAAGAACCAGGACATTACATTGCTTCATGAAATTATGGTAAATTTCATGCAGCTGAAATCCAGTAGAATGTGTGTGTGTGAGATATTACTGTAAGGGCATCTAACTGCAGGCAGGGGGATGTTGCAGTTGGGTGCATTTTTTTTTACCACAGTGCAGTTGTGACATTTTGAAAAGTGATATCATTAAGTTGATAGGTGTGAAGATATAACAGATTATAAAATAACAAGGATTGGCCTTCAGTGAAAAAGGAGAAAAGACAAGGTCTAATACCAGACATATAATTTAGTCATGAAAATTGAGGAAATTACATCTGGCTTTGTTCAAGAGGTTAGAAATGTGTGTTTGATTACTTCTGTTATGATCCCAAGTGGCTTACAAACATATTTTTCCAAACTTAGCTTTCAAGGGTTAAAAAACAAATTGACTTTAAAGTTTCTATAATGCCTTAATTGTATATCATATGCTTGATATATAGCAATATATTTTATATATATGTCATAAATAATATATATCATATATAACAGCCATAGTTATGTATCTTATATATTGGCTTTTTAATTAATAGAACTGCAGGAGCCACAGTTATTAAAAAGTATTTATGGAATGTGAAACAAATTCCCATTAAATAATTTCCTCTCCACATATGATTTGAGCACTGAATATGAGCAAGATGCTATGAAAAACCATTTAGTCTGTCCCAAAGAGGTATATAAGTCTAGGATGGGAGAACAAAGCATAATCAGAACTTTCAATATAGCATTTTGGATGTGGTGACATGAGACTATTNTTTTGGAAGGTTATTAGATATTAATTCAGTTTTTTAAATAGAACTATTCAGATTGTCTATTTCTTCCTTGAGTTTTGACAGATTATCTCCCTCAAGGAATTGGTACATCTCATCTAGGTTATCAAGTTTGTGTGCATAAAGTTGGTTATTGTATTCATTTATTATCCTCTTAATGTCCATAGTTTCCATAATGATACCTCTCTTTTATTTCCTTTATTAGTAAATATTTTCCTCTCTCTTTTTTTAGCTAGTTAGCCTGGCTAGGGGCTTATTATTTTATTGATCATTTTAAGAACTTGTTTTGTGTTTGTTGATTTTCTCTATTCTTCTCTCATTTGTAATTCATTGATTTCTATTTTAATTCATAGTATTGCTTTCTTTCTTGGGATTTAATTTGCTCTTCTTTTTCTAGTTTCCCAAGCTGAAAACTTAAATTATTTATTTCCCAATATTTTCTCTCATTCTTTTTATTTCTTCCATTATGTCTCATGGACTACTTTAAAATAATAATTGAGTTGATGGGGATAAATGTAGATAGACAGAGGCAAAAACTATTTCAGTTTATGCATTTTTAAAATTTACATTCAAGTCAAGCTCTGCTTAACAGTGAAATATTCCTACATATATTTGATACCTCTTCTCCACTGAAAGCAAATTCAGATGGGAAAGCAGACCTAATAATAAGAATTAAATACAGACATAGCACTGGAAAGAAATCATTAGAAGCAGTAGGGCTTATTAGTAAAATTCAAGATTGGAAAGCCAGTCTGGAAGAGCAAAACTAAACAGGAAAAAAAAAAAAAAAAGTGATAGACCACTTNGCAGACCTAATAATAAGAATTAAATACAGACATAGCACTGGAAAGAAATCATTAGAAGCAGTAGGGCTTATTAGTAAAATTCAAGATTGGAAAGCCAGTCTGGAAGAGCAAAACTAAACAGGAAAAAAAAAAAATACAGTGATAGACCACTTCCTTGATAATATTCTAAATTTTGTCTTTCTACTCTTTGCAAAGAATACTGTGAAATGACACCTTTTCCTAACAGTGAGGACACATTTTAAAATACTTAAAGATGTTCACACCTAGAATTTACACTTCAAAATGAAACCTACCCTCACTTCCATCTGATTATCACAATTTTAGAACAAAATGGTGTAAGTAAAAAAAGAAGTGATTTATTTTAAAAGTCTCTAGTTAGTGTGCACACAAACAAGCACTTGTTTATATATATATATACACATATACACATATATAAATATATATAAATTTCAAACATATATATATACATATATATGTGTATATGTGTGTTTCAAATGTTCATTATATGTTCATGGCTCGCAAGAATGGGCTTCACTCCCTTCTTCTACTCCCTCTTTCAACATTCATCCCCAATGCCTTATTTTCATGGGGAAGGCAATGGCACCCCACCCCAGTACTCTTGCCTGGAAAATCCAATGGACGGAGTAGCCTGGTGGGCTGCAGTCCGTGGGGTCGCTAACAGTCGGACAGACTGAGCAACTTCACTTTCACTTTTCTCTTTCATGCATTGGAGAAGGAAATGGCAACCCACTCCAGTATTTTTGCCTGGAGAATCCCAGGGATGGGGGAGCCTGGTGGGCTGCCGTCTATGGGGTCACACAGAGTCAGACACGACTGAAGTGACTTAGCAGCAGCAGCAGCCTTATTTTCAAGCTTTTACCCTCAACAACCTAATGAATTTCTTTAGTCAAACGCTACTGGTAAAATACAAAGTGTTCAATACATCATAATTTTATATTATCTTTCTAACTATTCTTTTTTGAAACATTACTCCCATTTCTAGTTTCTCCAGATAGTTTTTTATAGAAAGGAGTCCCCCTGGCATAATGCTCAGATCCTCCACCCTCATTCTACTGTCAAGTAGCATTCTAATCAGTTTCCATAGTATCCATATAATCCTTTTTTTTTTTTTTTATGTAAGACAGTGAAGACTCACTATTCTATTTGTCTAACACTGCACAATATTGCAAATAGGTTGATAGCATTAACTTTGTTTGGACTTTGCGGTCAGCCACTATTATGGAAATTATGTGTTTGACACAAATAGACACACAATATTTACTAAAGAGCTCTTAATTCTGTTTTTCCTACTAGTTTTAGTTCAATTGTTCTTTCCTCCAGGAAGCTTGTCCTGACCTCCTTAAGTAGTCAGGCAATCCTGTGGCTTCCAAGATGTAGCATCTTTAGTGTGGCACTATCAAAGTCCTCTACAATTATACATAGTGGATATTACAAAGTGTAATAACAATAACTGACTGCATTTACAAATATGCCAGTAATAATTTCCTTAAAAGTAAGCAGATACTATGTCTTGATTATGTTTATATTTTTAGTACCCAAAATAAGTTAAATAATTAGCATAATGTCAAAGTAAACATCTAAGCTAGGATTTTAAAACAAGCTTGACCCTAGTGCTACACTCAGTCCTCATATACTGTACTGCCTCAGGTATAGTGCTTAAATTAGTCTGACTTCAGTGATGGTTATATATTTATTTCATATACTGGATTATAAACTCCAGGACTGGTCAGCTAATCTGGTCTCTGAGCAGGGTTTATTAACAACCTTTTTCCCTGGTCTAGTTGCCAAGTCAATAGTGGGTTATCACAAATAATGGCCTCTGACTGAGTAATAGTCCTGAAAGGATGTGGGCCAATTAAGAGAGTTTCATACTTGCTAAGAGTTTCATCCTGCTGAGCTCAGAGCAGAATCAATCCTGGCTTTATGTTGAATGTGGGACAGTGCAAAAATTACAAAACCTTTTAATGCTTATTGAAATCAAATAAGTTCTATAAAACCTGTGGAGATTTTCTTACCTCTGAAGGGTAATGATTATCTTTCCATTCACGATCTAGACTGACACCTAGAAGCTAAAGAAATAACCAAAGAATGGCAATTTTCAAAAACTATCTTATTTTTAAAACCAAAAGACCTCACATGCACCCCTTTCTTTCTTTCTCTTTAAGGTCTTTCTTTTTTTTCAGTTGTATAGCATTTCTTCAACTTATGTCTATGGTTTAAACAAAATGATCAACAAAATTGCATGTATTAATTAAAAAAAATCTTTAGAATGCAAGGCTGCAAGGAATTTTAAACTCTTACCTACATGAATATCAAAAAGACTTAAAAAGCTAAGAAATTAACAAAGAAAACAAGCTTTAGGGGGGGAAAAAACTAGCTTAAATTAAAAGAACCATAAAAAAATCAGGACAGCATTCATACTAACACTCAAACTCGTTTAGAATCTATAGTGCAGGATTTCTTACAAGCACATACTCATAATTTGAAGACATTTATGGAGCGTATCAGCAAATTATTTAATTGCTCTATCATTCTGTTTAGATATTTTCTCTTACACTAGGATAAAATGTTTTCCTATAACTTCCCTCCACTTACCCTAAGTTAAACCAAAATCTATATCCCTTTCAAATGTTACTTCTTCAAATATTTGAATATCAAAATTATTCTCACTTCAGTATATTTCACTTGCACTGTGAGGATGGCAGCATTATCAGTAGGTTGGGTGTGTGCCCAAATAATGATACTCAGGAAAAAGTAAAATACTCATAAAGTGTTTTTACATAGTGTTTTTACAATATACTTTTACATAATGATGTTGAAAATGGTAAAATGACTGATAGTACTGATAATCTTTAGGGAAAGGAAAAGAGATTTAATAAGGCAAACTTGGTTTAAAAATCAATAATCTTCAAATAGTATTTCTTAAAGACTTCAGGTTCATATCTTTTAATAAAAAGTCTTGGCTGACTGTTTTTGAAAAGATGAATTTACAAATATTATCATATGTTTATATAAGAGATCACTTCTGCCATCTGGTTTCAAGTTACGCAAATTATAGAAAAAAAAATTTTTGAGAGATACACATAGGTTCAATTGAGTTCATCTTGAAAATATAAATGTAAAATTTTAAATTCACAGAGTAGTATACTACAAAAGCAAAAAAATGCAGAGTAAGTTAAATTTGTTTATAATTAAACATAAATCAATTTTGTGGAAAATATTAATAGGAAGAAGCTGTACATACCTAAAAACTGAGTTAAAATAGCAGTAAGGGATATTGTTATAGTCATTATGGCAAACTTTCTAAACTTAATTTCCAAAACAAAACTATAAAATTTGTTTAATGAAGAAGACCTCTACAACCCTGCAGGTAGAAGTATGGTCATTATTTTCTTCTTATCTGAAGAAGATAGAATTTCAGTAATTCAAACTCATATGATCTGTTAATCTCTTAAGTGTTAGTCATGGGACCAGCAGTGTCACCTAGCATATTTTCAGTCTTAACCCAGACCCTCTGAATCAGAAACTCTGGGGATGAGGACCAGCAATTGGTATTCTAACAACATTTCCAGGTGATTCTGATGCACTCTGAAAGTAAAAATGTTAGTCACTCATTTGTGTTCAACTCATTGTAATCCGGAATTCTCCAAGCAAGAATACTGGAGTGGGTACCATTCCTTGCTCCAGGGGATCTTTTCAACCTGGGGATAGAATTCAGGTCTCCTGCATTGCAGGCAGACTGTTTATTGTCCTAGCTACCAGGGAAGCCCACTCTTATACTTGGTTTATCTTATATTTCCTAAGCATATTTATTTACACTATGTGATACAAACAGGTGGAGGGCTCCAAGACACGTACTGTTATTTAAATTTATCTTCTTGTTTAAAAATACTTATTTAAAAATCAGGTTGTTGTTCATTTGCTCAGTCATGTCTGATTCAGTGACCCCAGGGACTGCAGCATGCCAGGCTTCCCTGTCCTTCACTATCTCGGGGAGTTTGCTCAAACTCATGCCTATTGAGTCGATGATGCCATCCAACCAGCTGATCCTCCATTATCTCATTCTCCTCCTGACTTCAATTTTTCCCAGCATCAGGGTCTTTTTCAGTGAGTTGGCTCTTCACATCAGCTGACCAAAGTTTTGGAGCTTCAGCTTCAGCATCAATCCTTCACATGAATATTCAGGGTTGATTTTCTTTAAGATTGAATGGTTTGATCTCCTTGCTGTCCAAGGGACTCTCAAGAGACTTCTCCAGCACAACAGTTTGAAAGCATCCATTCTCAAGAGTCTTCTCCAGCACAACAGTTTGAAAGCATCCATTCTTCAGCACTCAGCCTTCTTTATGGTCTAATTCTCACATCCGTACATGACTACTGGAAAAACTATATCTTTGACTAGATGGACATTTTTCAGCAAAATGATGTCCCTGCTTTTTAATATGCTATATAGGTTTGTCATAGGAATTAAAGCTTAACTTTCTATGTTTTATTTTTTTTTAACATATTGTAGATTTAGGACTAGAATGTCCATACTTGACACTAGACAGCTTTTGCTCCATGTTTATTTTTTCCCCATGCCTTTAACTATTTTCTTTTTCTCTGAAAATTGTTATACATTACAATTTCTAAGCTCAAGCTTTCAATTTTTTATGGATTAACTCTATCCAAGTATGATCAATCACTGTGTCTCTTTTCCCCTGACATTTTCTAAAATTATCAGAGGAAAAAAATGAGTGACCTGCAAATAAGTAAATATGGATTTCATGGGATGAGTATTTCCAGGTCTATAAACAAGCTCTCAATTATCCTGTCATCTAAAACATATAAAAAAAAGAAAAAATGACCACAAGTCTAAGTCTATAAGGGAGTTCAGTTAAATATATCTTGCCTGTGCATTTACTTTTTGTGATAGAATGCTGGTTTTTTTTTTTTTCCTTTCCTAAATGAAGAACCTCAATATTAAAACCAGTTTAAGGTGAGACTATTCTGGTTAAAGCAGAGCATCAGAAAAGCTTTTCATGTCATTGCTGCTCCTGTAGTTTCATAGACAGTTTTTTGGCACCCAAACTTTTATACAGTCAAATCTAAAAATTTTGATCTAAAACATTTTCTTCTCCAGATACATTTGTATGTATTACAGATAGATTTACAAAAATTACCACTAACAATGTGTTTTCCATTTATTTGTCTTGGGTAAAACAATCAGCCAGTTGACGAATAAAAGATGGAAACGACATTTCTCAAATATTAAACAGAAAAGCATTTGGGCTCCATTTCTGCATGTAAAGACACCATTATTCCCTCACCCAGTACTACTCTCTGACCCATTTTTGTTCATTTAGAAATTTCTATTCATTCTTGAAACCCCTGCACAAGCTGTATTTCTTTTGTAAAGGCTCCTCCACAGAAAGTCAATATTTCTTCTGCTATAAACTTTGTCTTCAGTATTTTTCTAACCTCACATGATACCCAAACATTTTATTGTAACTATTTGCCTACATCTCTAACTTACCCTTGAATTAATATATAAATCCTCATTCATCTATATTTCCAAAATCATATATAGGTGTGGCATATATAGGAACTCAGTAAGTGTGTATTTGAGTAATCAAAACTGCAGAAGAAAATAAAGTAATTTACTCGTGTAAAGTTTTTTAAAAAGCAAAGGAAATTCATGAAATTATATTGAGGCAAGTGTTTTGTTGTTGTTGTTGCTATTCACAATAATATAGCTTCAATTTTCTGCTTTATTGTGAAAATATAGATCAGTTTATAACATAATCTCAATTTTTGAAATACTTTTGAGAACATTTCCTTTTCATCAATCATGTCCTTTATTTATTTGATTATGTGCTTCCCTGGTGACTCAGACAGTAAAGAATCTGCTTGCAGTTTTGATCCCTGAGTTGGGAAGATCCCCTGGAGGAGGAAATAGTAACCTACTCCAATATTCTTTCCTGGGAAATCCCACAAACAGAGGAGCCTGACAGGCTTGTCCTGCCCAATCCATAGACAAGAGTCCATGGGGTTGCAAAGAGCTGGACATGACTAAGTGACTAATATGCTTATTCACGGTAACTGTTACAATTAGTGAAAACAGTTCAGTTTCATCAGCAAGTAAAACAAATAAAAGTATATATTTGGCTAGCTGACAATCACAGAAATAATGAGATATAAACTAACCATACAGTAATATGACCATATAAAGGCAGTTGGTAAACATAAATTTCCACAGTGTGTTCAAATTTTACTCAAAGAAAAATACTTTTAATGCTTCAAGGAAAAAAGAAAAACAACCGTTCACCAACTCATATCTGTACAAATGCATAACATAGAGACCTCCAGTAAAAACACCACATAGCATTAAATCACATAAAGCACTAAAATTGCCATACTTTAAACTTGTGATATTACAGTTTTAAAAATTAATATTTCTTCTCTTCCCTCCTGATCAAATTTGATTCAAATTAGGGACTTAATTCACCACAACACTTACTGAACATATACACGCTACTATATGTAAAATAGATAACTAATAATAACCTACTGTATTGCACAGAGAACTCTATTCAGTACTCTGTAATGACCTATATGAGAAACTAATCTAAATGTATATGCATAACTGATTCATTTTGCTATACAACAGAAATTAATACAACATTGTAAATCAGCTATACTCTAATACTAATTAATTTTACAAAATAATAAGTATCATATACTAATTCAGATTTTTAAAAGAAGTAATGAATTGGAAAAAATGATGGATGGATACATTACAAAGAAAAAAATTACTAGTAAAATAATACTGAACACTATATTTGGACACTTTGCCATATTACAACAAGTGTCCGAACATAATCCTTTGATCTTGAAAACATGCTGTGTGTTGTGGTTTCCATCCTGTGCTCCTTGAAGCCCTCAAGGTTTCACCAAGGCCTCCAGGGGCTGCCAGGAAAAAGGAGAGACATTTGGCAAACTCCAGACCTCCTGCAGGATTTAAACTTTATTCAGAGGAGTTATTCTCTTTGTCTCTTCTCTCTCTCTCCTTTCAGTGTGTGTTTTTGTTAGAACAAAGTCTCAAGACAAAAAGAGATGGAAAACCAAAGCTGTGAGAAGTTCAGGGAGTTCTTTAATAATTATCACAAACTCTAATTTACATAGCGGGCCCCGAAACAGTATTTTGAACTCACGGAAGGCCTTCAACTAAGTGAGATCCCTAAAATTAAGAATGTTCCCAAATTTACACATGAAATGGAAGCAGAGCTTTGGCATGGGTATTCTTTTTTTCTTTTTAATTCCTAAACTGATGTCAATTGGAAATCTTAAAATCCAATCCAGGATATTGGATAATTTCAAGTTTTCCATTAAAATGTCTCTCAAATATCTTCTGTTTTTATAAATATTAAAGCTATCTTTATTAGCTATTGTGTAGAATTTTAATTTCATTAAAACTTCAAAATAAAAAATTATCAAGCATATAACTCATGTAAAGACGCAGAAGCTCATTAGTGCTTATTAATTAGTCATTGTAACTCCTTCCTAGTGAATAGAGGTGCTTTGATGCTGCATCTCATCAGACTTTCAGTGATTTATTGATCCTAAATTTCCTTTAAATTTCAAGGAATTTTTTGGTGATCTGAACAACCTTAAAAGAAGTCAAAACAGAATAAATGTCATTTAGAACTTAAAAAGTTAAAAATGTCCAATGTTTATTCATATGAAATGGTATCTTACTAGCAGTACTTTCCAGATGTTCTCCCAAAATTCTACCAAATTATGTACTGTGTGTGCTCAGTCATGTCTGAAATTTTGTGACCCCTTGGGCCCACTAGGCTCTTCTGTCAATGGAATTCTCCAGGCACGAATACTGGAGTGGGTTGCCATTTCCTTCTCTAGGGGATCTTCCCAAACCCAGGGATTGAACCCGCATCCCTTACGTCTCTTGCATTGGCAGGCAGATTCTTTACCAATGCACTACCTAGGAAACTACCAAATTATACATGTTAACAAATACAGTTGTATTTAGCAATTATCACACTACACTAAAAAATAGAACCATCAACCTTTGAGAAACTGGGAAGAATTTCCATCATCTTCTTAAGAGTTGGATTAAAAACTCCAATATTTGAATTACCAGGCTATGTTGTCATAACACACACACACACACATATGCACACAGATACCCACAAACACATGAGTCTTTTGCTCCCATTTGCTACCATTGTCCATCCCTTGGATCTAAAATTCAAGTGAGTGTATTAACCACATAATTAAGTCTGCTGCTTAGGTGCTATTTAAAATATACTACATGCTTTATCATACTTTCTCAATCTCTACCCCCTACAGTGTCATTCTTACAATATCCATTAGAATGTCAGCTTTTAGAAATACTTGGGAAATAGGAAGGACTAGGGAAAATATTGATGAAGCCCATGTGTTTTGTAATCTGTAGTCCTATAAGTAAAGAGATGCAGACCTGAATACAAGCAAGAAGAACCTTCCTAAGAGGGGATTCTTGGGACTGCAACATGATTTTTTTCATTAGTACTGTTTAAAGAGTCAGAAAGGGGCTTCCCTGGTGGTTCCAATGGAAATGAATCCGCCTGCTTTGCAGGAGACCTGGGTTCAATCCCTGGGTTGAGAAAATCCCCTGGAGAAGGGAAAAGCTAACCACTTCAGTATTCTGGCCTAGAGAATTCCATGAACAGAGGAGCCTGGCAGGCTACAGTCCATAGGGTCACAAAGAGTCAGATACTACCACGTGACTTTCACTTTCAAAATATTGGAGAGGCAAGAATTGAAGAGATGGGAAAAGAGGCAATATTCATTTTCATAAGATGTCACTAAGTTGAAGTCTGCTTAGATGCTGCTGCTGCTGCTAAGTGGCTTCAGTCGTGTCCGACTCTGTGTGACCCCATAGACGGCAGCCCACCAGGCTCCACCGTCCCTGGGATTCTCCAGGCAAGAACATTGGAGTGGGTTGCCATTTCCTTCTCCAATGCATGAAAGTGAAAAGTGAAAGTGAAGTCACTGAGTCGTGTCCAGCTCTCAGCGACCCCATGGACTGCAGCCCACCAGGCTCCTCCGTCCATGGGATTTTCCAGACAAGAATACTGGAGGGGGTGCCATTGCCTTCTCTGGCTTAGATGCTAAAAAGTATCAAAGCAGATACAGTTTCACTTATTCTGTACGTGGATAGTTGAAAGACCCAGCAGAGTCAATAGGAATAAATGCTGAGTCTAGACAGACAGCCTTTACTTCAAAGATAAGCAGGGACACAATGTTTATGATAAAAAATTTACAGAATATAATCTCGGGGACTGAGAGGGAGAGACAATGACTGATACTAACCTGTTTATGGAAGACTAGATATTTTCCTTAAAAAGAAATTAAAATAAAAATCTCTTTAGTAAATCAAAATAAAATATGATAGTATGTTGCAAATATAACCATAGACAAATTGTAAAGAATAAAATAGAAATTCAAATAGTATATAATTATATGAAGAATAAATATAGTTAAGGCCTTCAAGAGCCAATAACTGCCTATAACTTGATATGGGAGTTTGCCTATTAGTAATCAATGGGCACTGTGACTGGTCATAATAGTTGATCATGATAATTTAGTTAGCTTTAAATAAACTTAATGCTTTTCTTCCTTTGAATTGTTGAAAGAAGAAATAATGTCCTCTACTATATATTGCTTCTAAAACTGTGAGGAAACATTTTAAAGCCTACCCTCACAATTATGTCTGTTTTCAAATTAAAATGAGGGTCTGAGTGTGGCACCAAATTACCAATTCATTTGTGAAAATAACTACATGCCTGACATTGTTTTTTGAATCTGAAAATACAGACAAAATTTAACATTCCTGCTTTAGGAAACTGACTTTACAAGTGAAGGTCTCAAACAGCTAAGCATAAACTAGTCCAGGAGGCTTTCTCAAAAAATAGAGAAGACTAAGGAAGCCAGAGTTAGATTTTAAGCAGAACTGAAGCTTCTACTTCTGCTATAGAAAAGAAAGGTTTGAGGACATAAACTCACCTGGGGAACATGCAACAGTGTGTAATAAGAGCTGACAAATGTATCCTCAAATATGATAGCAAAAGTTGGGATTTCAAAGCAGATAGGGAGAGTGATAGCAGGATGTTTGGCAAATTTGGACAAAACAAAACAAAATTAAAGTAGCACAACAAACCCAAAATT
This sequence comes from Oreotragus oreotragus, assembly GCA_006410675.1. NCBI lineage: Eukaryota > Metazoa > Chordata > Mammalia > Artiodactyla > Bovidae > Oreotragus > Oreotragus oreotragus. The sequence continues at coordinate 158,725 of SJYX01013661.1, forward strand.
AAAGTAGCATGTTTTGTGATCTTTTTCTTCTGTACTCTTATCTAGGCAGTTTTTTTTTTTTTTTTTTTTTAAATTTTAAATAATTAAAATTGTTTTTCTCCCAACTTTATTGAGGCATGATTGGCAAATGCAAATTGTATATATTTAAGGCATACAATTTGAAGTTTATATATCAGTTCAGTTGCTCAGTCATGTCTGACTCTTTGTGAGCCCATGGACTGCAGCATGACAAGCTTCCCTGTCCATCACTAACTCCTGGAGCTTGCGCAAACTCATATCTATGAGTTGGCTTATATATGCTACCTACTCCAGTATTCTGACCTGGAGAATTCCATGGGGTTGCAAAGATTCGGATACAACTTTCACTTTTCACCTCACAGCTTTTGAACTGTGGTGTTGGAGAAGACTCTTGAGAGTCCCTTGGACTGCAAGGAGATCCAACCAGTCCATTCTGAAGGAGATCAACCCTGGGATTTCTTTGATTAGATTTTAAGCAGAACTGAAGCTTCTACTTCTGCTATAGAAAAGAAAGGTTTGAGGACATAAACTCAGCTGGGGAACATGCAACAGTGTGTACCTTTTCCATGGTTTGAGCACTAGTCTTTGGAATGACAAATTTTGGAGAGTAGAAAGCAGTAGCTTGGTAAGAGCAAATACCAGCCGTGTGTAACCAAGGCTTTTCAGCTCATTCAATGAGTTATAGGATTTTTAAACAACAAGAACTTTATTGTTTAAATAAACAATTTTATTTATGTTTAATGTTTATATTTATTTATGTTTAAATAAACTTAATAAACATGAAGTCACTCAGTTGGTTGGGGATGGGGGGTGGTGCTTCCCAGGTAGCTCAGCAGTAAAGAATCTGCCAATGCAGAAGCCACAGGAGATGCAGGTCATCCATGGGTCAAGAAGATCCCTTGGAGGAGGAAATGGCAATCTACTCCAATATTCTTACCTGGAAAACCCCACTGGGCAAAGGAGCCTGGCAGGCTATAGTCCATGGGATCACAAGAGTTGCACATGCCATGGCTTTTCAGCTCATTCAACGAGTAACAGGAACTATAAGTAATAAGAACTGACAAATGTGTCCTCAAATATGATAGCAAGAGTTGGGATTTCAAAGCAGATAGGGAGAGTGATAGCAGGATGTTTGGCAAATTTGGACAAAACAAAACAAAATTAAAGTAGCACAACAAACCCAAAATTAAAGTAGCATGTTTTGTGATCTTTTTCTTCTGTACTCTTATCTAGGCAGTTTTTTTTTTTTTTTTTTT
>SJYX01013661.1:161771-186941 GCA_006410675.1 Oreotragus oreotragus
AGTGAAATGAATATCAATTCTCTGTAAATAAGAACAGAGACAGAACTTTTTACATGATTTAACATTCTTAGAGAACTTACATCCCAGGTGATGCTCACAGTGGCTCTAGGAGGAAGTAAAAGACAAATTATCCTCTCAGTCTTATGAGTAATGACTTGGCTGCTTAAAGAAATCAAGTGACTTGTCTACCAGCTCAACCAGAGACAGATATAAAGCTCCAATTGCTGGAGGCCTACTCTTTCCTTTGTCAAACATTCTGCCCTGACATATAGACAGGTTGCTTCTCCACCTCAATGGTTGGGAGGACCTCAGAGAGCAACATAGTCATCTAAAATCAACAGTCAGAAAAGATTATGCAGTACTTGGTGCAACAAGAGGTGTTACTCTCTTTTCTTATTAAGAGAGTTTATATTTTTTATAATATTTTGAATATTGTAGCATCTTTGTGGAATTAAAACCCAAGGATGGCAATGTAAAAAGTATTTTGTCATGGGTTTATACCATGACTTTATGTTGACACGGAGAAAAAAATTATGAAGTCTCAGAACTAAAGTTACACTCAGAGATCTTTTACAATTTTCTGTCCATTATATGAATCCTACTGAGGCATCCTTATCATGTAATAATCCAACCTCTCTGTAACATTAATAAGGAATGGAGAAATCATTACTATTTACTTAAACTAGCTTCATCAAAAGGAAAATTAAACAATTAGCAAAACTGTTAATGACAGAAAACCTCGTGAACATTCATACTCCTAGGAAAAAGGGGGAAACATATACACATACAACTAATTAATGTGTGTAATTTTTCACTTACAAATTGAATATCATCAGGGACCAGGTAGGTGCAAGCTACCTGCTTTCAGATGCTACTTGGAAGAAGTGACAGGTTAATGGTTTGAGTACACAACTCTAGTAATGAATATTCAAGCTCATTGAAACTGGCACAAGTATTGACAGCACAAAGAAGTATGCCAAGGTGTTATCAACTGAAAGCGCAAAGTGAGATCAGCTTTTAAATTATGTTTCAGAAACTCCATATGGCCAGTCAAAACAAAGAGAAAACAGTGTTATGTCATATACTTGAGGTTTCTGGTATGGAAACAAGAAGCAGAGGAATTTCTGTGAAAGCTGACATAGTTCCTTAGAGTTTTAGGTCAAAGTATCAACTGGTTTCCCAAACCAAAGAGCTATTAAAACAATGCTTTATACCGTGACTTTATGTTGACATGGAGAAAAATATTATGAAGTCTCAGAAATAAAGTTACACTCAGAGAGCTTTTACAATTTTCTATCAATTATATGAATCCTACTAAGGCATCCTTATCACATGATCACACAACCTCTCTGTAACATTAATAAGGAATGGAGAAATCACTACTTTTTACTTAAACTAGCCTCATCAAAAGATGGAAGACTATGCTTGTTACATGTAACATATTGCAGTTGAGCAGACATCCATCCCCATAGGCTTTCATTTTTGTTAACTCTGAAATCTGCATGAAAAATCAAACCCCTTACTAACAGGATTGCCTTTTGCATCCAACAATGGTTCTGATAGCACCTCCAATTTCTTGTTTCTCAAGGTCTGACTTTTTTCAATCATATTGCAAGAATTCACACTCATATTTCTGGTTTAATCTCCTTGCCTTTATCCTTAAAGATAAATGTATCCATTTCCCTGGTGGCTCAGTGATAAAGAATCTAACTGGAGATCTAACCCATAGGAGACACGTGTTGGGTCCTTGATCTTGGAAGATCCCACATGCTGTGGAGCAAATAAGTCCATGTGCCATAACTATGACCCTGTGCTCTAGAACCCAAGAGCTGCAACTAATGACCCCACGTGCCACAATTTCTGAAGCCCATGCACTCTAGAGCCCAAGGTCTACAACAGAGAGGCCCATATACCACAATTGGAGAGGAACTCTTGGTCTCCACAACTAGAGAAAAGCCTGTGCAGCAATGAAGACCCAGCACAGCCCAAAGTAAATAAATATTTCTTTAAGTATATCACTCAGAATTAGCACAGTTCCAGAAACCATGGAATCAGCATGTAGATCATTCCAGATCATGATTCCAATAGCATTCCAGATCATTCCAGATCAGCATTCCAGATCAGCATGCAATCCTCCCCTCTAGCACATCTCCAACAACAACTCTCCTTTTTTGCTTCATTTAGATTTATTCCTTTCATTTTCCACTCTTTTGTATTTCACACTCATATTTGTATCCTTGCTGAAGAATTACCATAGCATGTTGGTAATCATTCACAAATTGATCATAATTACTTAAAGGTTCATTACACTATTTTTTCACTTTTATGTATAATGGAAAAAGTTAAATTATAAAAATTGTATAATAAATGGCATGATCAGAATATCCCCTTCTCAAACCTTCTTCACTGTCCCTAATTCTCAATGCTCATTTGAAACAAGACACAACTAGTATTTTAACTCATAAATAAATGCATAGGTCATTAAGCTATTATCATTATATATGATTAAAATCTTGGCATATTACAAGACAGCATGAATTGCATCATCAGATTAACTGGTGTCATTTGGTAAGTCTGTTAGAAATTGATATGGAGTAGAATCAAGTTTTGAAAGTGATAGAGAATTTTAAAATTCATCTAACACTATTACTAATAATAATAACAAAACTTCCACTTGAACTAGGTAATAGGACGTTCAGAAGTATGCATTGTAGTCACATTGCCAATTACTTTAAGGCCAATTGTGCAACCACATGCAAATTTGGGTAATCCCAAGTAAGAAAACTAGTTCCATCTCATTGATATCTAATGGACTGTGTTATTCAATCAAACCCACAGATCAAGAAGAACTAGAGGTCCAACAGAGCGATGGTGATGAGGTTTCCCAACGGGAATATTCAGCTACTGAGCCAGGCTCCTGAATCCCAGTGTAATACTCTGTTTTCTATCCACATTAAATTTTAAATTCCACATTAAATTCTGTGCACATCTTATTTCAGAGTTCTTGTATAAACTGATTAGAGAAGTTTCACATTTGCAACATTAGTTTATGCTTAATCTTACATCTAAAAACTATTTTCTGTATGTTATATCTTTTCTTAATATTATATTTCTAAAACTTTAATTTGTTTATAGTTATTATGCTCATTGTTGCCTGAAATTAATAGTAGGATATATTACCTTAAAGGTTGAATCTGCCTCCTTTTAGCTGTGTGGACCTGATAAAGCCACATTTGCTTGAAACTTCAGTTTGTTGATTTATAAAATGAACATATCTTCACTTAAATTAGAGAACTATAAACATCATGTATAAGTTAAAAATGCAAGCATGGTTACTAGCTCCTATTAGATAAATCTCCAAAAAACATATTATTGACATTAAAAATAAATTAATGAAAGAATATATTACAAACTTTTTGCAGCACTACAGGACTATATAAAAATAGTATTTAATTTTTACCAAACACAAAAATAAAAGATAAATATTGAAAAGAAATAGAAGTAAAATGCTAGATATACTATTTTATGTGCCAAACCACTGCGAACAGGATGGAATATTTCAGTTGACTAAATGCTCATGCTTGAAATGAATTACTATAGAGAATTTTAGCCTTTTAACGTTAAACAAAATTATCTCAAGCAATTCTTCTAACTAAAGACTTTCTGAAATGTACCTGTGTGTTTAATACTTGTTTATCCAATATAACATAGCAGAATAGTTGATTGTGTGTTACCCAAAGGTCTCAATGGCCCATCCCCTCTGACTAAGTGACTAACATGATTAAGTAAAATTAGCCTTAGAAAGAAATGCACACTCCCCCGCCCCCTGCCATACATACAAGCACAAATAGGTTACTAGCTCCTATTAGATAAATCTCCAAAAAACATATTATTGACATTAAAAATAAATTAATGAAAGAATATATTACAAACTTTTTGCAGCACTACAGGACTATATAAAAATAGTATTTAATTTTTACCAAACACAAAAATAAAAGATAAATATTGAAAAGAAATAGAAGTAAAATGCTAGATATACTATTTTATGTGCCAAACCACTGCGAACAGGATGGAATATTTCAGTTGACTAGATGCTCATGCTTGAAATGAATTACTATAGAGAATTTTAGCCTTTTAACGTTAAACAAAATTATCTCAAGCAATTCTCCTAACTAAAGACTTTCTGAAATGTACCTGTGTGTTTAATACTTGTTTATCCAATATAACATAGCAGAATAGTTGATTGTGTGTTACCCAAAGGTCTCAATGGCCCATCCCCTCTGACTAAGTGACTAACATGATTAAGTAAAATTAGCCTTAGAAAGAAATGCACACTCCCCCGCCCCCTGCCATACATACAAGCACAAATAGGTTACTAGCTCCTATTAGATAAATCTCCAAAAAACATATTATTGACATTAAAAATAAATTAATGAAAGAATATATTACAAATTATATTACATGACTCAGGCAAAGCATGTTGAATTAAAACCTTAATGTGTAAATGTCACTATTTTACTTTTTTTACAAGAATTTGTTTTTTTACAGTTACAATTGATGATACAAAAATGATTATACTATCTCAAAATCACCTAAATATTCTGGTTAAACTGTCAGATATGAGTTAAAGGAAATCTTCTCTGATTATTACTCATCTTTCTCTTAATATGTCTCTCCTTAAGCCAGATATGTGTTTTTGATAGTTTATAAACAGGATTTCTTTGGAGGGAATGATGCTGAAGCTGAAACTCCAGTACTTTGGTCACCTCATGCGAAGAGTTGACTCATTGGAGAAGACTCCGATGCTGGGAGGGATTGGGGGCAGGAGGAGAAGGGGACGACAGAGGATGAGATGGCTGGATGGCATCACTGACGCAATGGACATGAGTCTGAGTGAACTCCAGGAGTTGGTGATGGACAGGGAGGCCTGGCGTGCTGTGATTCATGGGGTCGCAAAGAGTAGGACATGACTGAGCGACTGAACTGAACTGAACTGAACAGTATTAAAAATTAGTTTAAGGAAAACACAAAAATAGTTCACTGAAGACGTTTTCTCTACGCTGATGTATTCTGCCCAACACTGAACATGGAAAACCTGGATTCTGGCCAGACTTAAGTGCTGATTTTGAATTGGGGAAAAGTGAAGAAAAAAACACAGTGTCTTAACTTATGTATAACACAAAATTAATGTCCACTCTGCCTCCAAATAGTTTTTCATAGAAACACATATATCTAAGGCATATTGAAACAGCTCAGAAAAGTGGAAGAGTAAATGTAAACAGGAATGTATCATAAACATATTAGGTGAAATTCTTATTCTAGTAACAAGGAAAATGATATAGCTGGTAATGATCCGAGTAACTTCAAATTATTCTATTTTAAAATCATAATCTAATAATAAGATGCTGCTAAAGTAGAGCAAAGTATAACAGGTATAGTAAAATGATAGTATTGATATTCTAAATACACACCAATCCGAGTTAATTGCCTTTTTTCACCATTAATTTTATTTTTTCCCTTATTTATTTATTTATTTTTACTTTATTTTACTTTACAGTACTGTATTGGATTTGGCATACATTGACAAAAAGACAATCTCTTTAACAAGTGGTGCTGGGAAAACTGGTCAACCACTTGTAAAAGAATGAAACTAGATCACTTTCTAACACCACACACAAAAATAAACTCAAAATGGATTAAAGATCTAAACGTAAGACCAGAAACTATAAAACTCCTAGAGGAGAACATAGGCAAAACACTCTCCGACATAAATCACAGCAGGATCCTCTATGATCCGCCTCCCAGAATACTGGAAATAAAAGCAAATATAAACAAATGGGATCTAATTAAAATTAAAAGCTTCTGCACAACAAAGGAAACTATAAGCAAGGTGAAAAGACAGCCCTCTGAATGGGAGAAAATGATAGCAAATGAAGCAACTGACAAACAACTCATCTCAAAAATATACAAGCAACTTATACAGCTCAATTCCAGAAAAATAAATGACCCAATCAAAAAATGGGCCAAAGAATTAAATAGACATTTCTCCAAAGAAGACATACGGATGGTTCACCATTAATTTTAAACACACACACAGGCATAGGACATTACAGATAGTCTTACACACTATGCCCATTCCTATGACCCTGTCATAATAATTCCTTGTTGTTCCAGAGACATCCTCTTTCTTCTCTTGGGCTCATCTGACTTCTACACTAAGACTGAACTTCACCTTTTCCATAAAGATGACTCTAGTCATTATTAAATCAAATTGATCTCTTACAGTTCCTTTTTTTCCCCCCTCAGTAATGACCCAGGAGTTTATCATCAAATTGTTGTCTGATTATTTCAGGTATGTTATCTTCATCTAGTTTCTGAATTCCCTGGGTATCATAATTATATTTTATTTCTTTTAAACATGTCAGTGGTTCATGTATATATTAGCCATACTACTATCACATGTAAGAGTAAACTGAATCAGTAAAGGCGAGGCAAAGAGAATAAGAGTTCAAAAACCAAAATGTGCTGGAGTGTGTCCTGTTTCATATTAGGGACAGAAGTGTGGAAAATGGAGATGTGGTTGGGATTCTGGGGAAAAGAATGTTAACCAAACCTCATCATAGTCTGAATGGAACATTTCTGGTAACTCTCCAATTATCTCTACTTTCTACTCCAACCACAGTTTTTTGATTACTAATTTTACTTCCTCACATTCTATATATCAGAAAAGATACTATAAACAATAGGGAATGCATTAATTTCCCTGGGCAAAAAAACTGTGTTTATTGATTTTTACATCCTGTATCTAGAAGAATTCTTGTCTATTCTCAGTAAATATATCTTGAATAAATAAAAGGATAGATGGACAAATGAGAGAAAAATAGATGTCAATGTCAAACTGTCTATTAAGCTACATTTGTGTTGACAAACCCAGTTCCTGGGCCAAAAAGCCAAGGCCAACCATGATTATGTGGAATGCACTGTAAGTACACAATTTGTTTTATTGCAAACCTTCTAAATGTCAACAGGTTTCACCTGGAATATACAGAACCTGTCTCTTATACACATCTCTGGTGTCATTTGGTAAGTCTGTTAGAAATTGATATGGAGTAGAATCAAGTTTTGAAAGTGATAGAGAATTTTAAAATTCATCTAACACTATTACTAATAATAATAACAAAACTTCCACTTGAACTAGGTAATAGGACGTTCAGAAGTATGCATTGTAGTCACATTGCCAATTACTTTAAGGCCAATTGTGCAACCACATGCAAATTTGGGTAATCCCAAGTAAGAAAACTAGTTCCATCTCATTGATATCTAATGGACTGTGTTATTCAATCAAACCCACAGATCAAGAAATTTTGGTAACTGCATAGAAGTAAATATGCTTTAATGACATATTATCATGTGCACTTTAATTTTGGCAAGAAGTGATCTACTCTTGATAGTAAGGTAAGATAGTTTGACATCCTTACTTTAAAAAATACCAGGCATGATAAACTAATTAAATTATGTTTCAATAAAAATATAAATTACCCTCAAAATCTCCTGGTCACAAATTCAACTCTACTTTTTAAAAATATCAGTTTTGCTGGTTATTAAAAAGAGAGAGAGAGAGAGCAAAATTAAAAATAAGTTAAAAGAGTTAAAATTTTGACTCAGGGCTGGGAGTCATAATGCGGTCATAAGTGTAACTAGCTCCCTGCACGCAAATAAATCCAACATTTCCTGCAACACAATAAAATTGAACTGAGGGACAAAAATCCTTGCATGCTAAAACAGTGCCAAACAAGCAAATAAACAAATCAGATTATTTTGTCTGATTTCCCTATGAGTTCCCTTATGACTGTAAATATTATTGATACTATTTCAGCAATTTGTTTTATTTTTCATGAAGATTACAACAATGGCTTTTTACTTTATATTAAAGATCTTGAATATAATTCATCAGCATAAGCCTGCTGGAGGAATTAAAGAATTATCAATTACCCAGAGCATCTCTAAAAGCTGTCGTCAGGATCTCTACAATTTGAAGATTTATGAGGGTCCAGATTTTTGCTTTTCATATGTGTGTTCTTATTTTTTTGCATTTAGCTTTTATCTTTGTGTTTTACAAACTGTAGCTTGTTTTCACTGTGCTCTTACCTATAGGAAATATCCCAAATATAAATAAAGAAACCAAGCTTTGAAAGGCTTTTTAAAATAGCTGAATTTTCTTTCATCTTCTTTTATCTGGTTAATCATCTCCTTTTAAGGACCTTTTCATATTTTCAATATGTCATACTTTGACACATCAATTTTGAAGATAACAGGTTTGAGTATTATGTGGTTAGATAAGTTCAGCTGGCTCCAACATTTAGTCCAATAAAATCACAGCTATATCCAGAGACTCACACATGATCACTCATCTCAGCCAGCCATTAAAAAAAAAAACCACTGCAAAATCTCATATACTCATATATGGGATGGACATTGGCAAAGACAACTTTGTATAGATTAAAAAAAAAAAATCTATGCACACCATAAGAAAGAGAACCAAAAAGAAACATACTGATTGTGGATCAAATGGGCCCACCTTCATATATCAGGAAATGTATCTCCTGTCTCTTATACACATCTAGATGTGTATAAGAGACAGGCTTAAAGAAGTCAAGTGACTTGTCTACCAGCTCAACCAGAGACAGATATAAAGCTCCAATTGCTGGAGGCCTACTCTTTCCTTTGTCAAACATTCTGCCCTGACATATAGACAGGTTGCTTCTCCACCTTAATGGTTGGGAGGACCTCAGAGAGCAACATAGTCATCTAAAATCAACAATCAGAAAAGATTATGCAGTACTTGGTGCAACAAGAGGTGTTACTCTCTTTTCTTATTAAGAGAGTTTATAAAAAAAAAAATCTATGCACACCATAAGAAAGAGAACCAAAAAGAAACTTATACTGATTGTGGATCAAATGGGCCCACCTTCATATATCAGGAAATGTATCTCACTGTGCTAACTGAACTATTTTGAATCCTAGTTGGATCTCAGCAATGTGCTAATTCCTGGGTTGACTTTTACATCAATGTGATACAAGTCCTATTTCTCAGGGTTTATTGTCTCTTAGAACTGAGCTGCTCTTAGAGTGACATTGCTAGACTGCACCCAGCTGGGATTTGTTGACCACTGGTCCACAATGGTGTAAGTTTAACTGAGGATAAGCATTTAGATGCTTTGGTAGCAATTTGACAGTGCTGCAAGATCCAAATGCATGATAAATTAACTAATTTATTAATACCTGAACAGAAGCTTGGCTTTCTCCCATGAAAAAGTTTCATGGGTCTCCCAACCTCCAGCATGTGTTGTGGACTTAACCGTAGTCTTTTCACTATACACCAGATGTATTTAAAATCCAAAATCTGTTTTTGATGGATGAATGATTTATAAACTACAGAATAAATTTTGAAATTAGCTAATGGTAAAGAGTTGAAGACAGAGTTTAAAAATACAGTATCATTTTGATTCATTTTGTATAAAACTTCAACGTGAATATCTCAAAATTGCTAAAATTGCTATAAGATCTCTACTTCCATTGTCATAATCCTTACTTTAGATACTGATTTTTTCTCACCAATAATGTTATTAAAAAAATAGAAATAGTCTAGATATACATCATCCCCTGAGATTACTGTTGTCAATCTAACCTAGATTAGTTAACAAGAAGGAAGCTAGTTCATTTCCTACATTAAAACCTCTGAATATTGTTGACACACTAGTTCCTGTTCAAAATCTGAGAACTGGCATATAAAGTGAATAATCACTATTTCTCTCACTATTTGTTTAATTCTGATTTAGGAATTACAAAAATTACCAATAACAATCCTTTCTATGAGTTGCCTGTATATCCTCTTTCAAACAAAGCAGGATAAGAACTTTTTTGGGGGGAGCCCATTATTATTGTGGTACTTTTATATTTTTGCAATGTAATTTTTGAATGGTTGATTATAAGAAGATAAATTTGGAGACTATATATGAAATGCCTATTTATCACTTTGTTTTCTAGTAATTCACTTTTTATTGTATTTTTCAAAAATATGGATTCATGCCAAATAAGAAATAAAAACAAATTATTAAATTTTAAGATAGTGGTCTTTCATAATAGTTTTAGAGGCACTGTCTTAGAGTAGGTTAAATATGTTATAATCAAGGCAGAAATTTCTATATGAGAGAATCAGCCTCTGGGGTTTACAGGAAGATGATGTCCCTCACTGCTGGCAGGAAAATGAACAGTCACTGTCTTTGCACCTGGAAATCAGGTTTCAAGTGGGATAAAAATGTAGGCTGTCTGACTGGGGAAGGGATTTCAGGTAGAGAAAACTGTGTGGACAAAAGTACCAAGTCATAAGAGCTTTTGAGACCTCTGAAAAGTATCAAGTAGTTCAATATCTCTGAAACATAATGTACAGTATAGGAGTAAGAAAGAGGCCAAGCTTGATTCTGAGAGGCCTGGAATACACCGGGAAGACTTTGAAATTTATTCAACTGGCAAAGAGGTCCCTTTGATTTTTTTGAGAAATAAACTTACAATTTTTAGCTGAGCCTTACAAAGTTATATTTGCCAGGAGACTGCTGGAGGTCTAGAGACCCATGAAACTTCTTATTTATGAAGCAGTCTGTGATTAACATATATACACTTCTATATATAAAACAGGTAATCAACAATGACCTACTATATACAGGGAACTCTAGTCAATATTCTGTAATAACCTATATAGGAAAAGAATCTAAAAAAGAATGGATATATGTATATGCATAACTAAATCTCTTTGCTGTACACTTAAGACAAATACAACTTTACTTGCAAATCCACTTGCAAATAAAAATTCACTAGTAAAACAAAAACTGAATTAAAAATTAAAACAATAAAAAGTTATAAAATCACATAAATATATACATTTATCAAATAAAATTTAGAAAAAATGAGTAAGCAAAAAAGAAAAAAAATCGGGTCAAAATACAGCCATTTGTAAACATTCAATGGTATACAGGAGAGACAGTGTGAACCATATACTATCCACTCTGTTTTAAAGACATCTTTGTTCACTTTTTATACCACATTGTTTTTAGTCACCAAGTCTTATCCTATTCTTTGTGACCCCATGGTCTGTAGCAGCCAAGATTCCCTGTCCCTCACCATCTCCTGGAGTCTGCCCAAGTTCATGTCCATTGCATTCGTGATGTCATCCAACCATCTCATCCTCTGTTGAACAGGAGAGACAGTGTGAACCATATACTATCCACTCTGTTTTAAAGACATCTTTGTTCACTTTTTATACTACATTGTTTTTAGTCACCAAGTCTTATCCTATTGTTTGTGACCCCATGGTCTGTAGCATGCCAAGATTCCCTGTCCCTCATCATCTCCTGGAGTCTGCCCAAGTTCATGTCCATTGCATTTGTGATGTCATCCAACCATCTCATCTTCTGTTGCCCTCTTCTCCTTCTACCATGCTACTGCTACTGCTAAGTCACTTCAGTCGTGTCCAACTCTGTGCGACCCCGCAGATGGCAGCCCACCAGGCTCCACCGTCCCTGGGATTCTCCAGGCAAGAACACTGGAGTGGGTTGCCATTTCCTTCTCCAATGCATGAAAGTGAAAAGTGAAAGTGAAGTCGCACAGTTGTGTCTGACTCTAGCGACCCCATGGACTGCAGCCCACCAGGCCGTTCCATCCATAGGATTTTCCAGGCAAGAGAACTGGAGTGGGGTGCCGTTGCCTTCTCCCATACACATCAATAAATATGCTTATACATTTTTCTTTTAGTGACCACATAAGTTACCATTATATGGATACATCTGGGAAATGACATGATTGCAATATTCAACATGAAAGGATTAGTCACACTAACATCTGTAACCATGAGGCTGTCAAGGAGGTAATTACTGTATGTGTTAAAAACTGGGAATGGCACCTCAGTGAAACAGTGAAAGAAGATAGGTTTTACACTTTGAACATATTGATTAAAGCAGGCTCCAACTCTTGTCAGCTGTGTTTTGGATAAATTTTTTGCTTTAGCCTCAGTTTTCTGGAGTTCACCATTATAACTTACATGCTATCTATGAAATACAACCATAAAGATACAGCACAAAGCCTAGCATAGAAGCCACTCAATATTAGATTTTTCTTTGATGATGGATTGGTCCTCAAATGTATGTGGGAGATGAATAACATTAAAGAAGATAGATGTCCAGGACTCAAGGTGACATAACTAGGAAGAAAACACTATAAAAATGGAGATTTCAGATCTGAGTAGGTATAGGGGAAGGCAGATGTTCTGCTAACCAGGAACATGAGCACCCATCCAAGGCTGCATTGACATTCACATGTATATTATGGTGAAGGAGCATAATGAATGACACTACTGCACTTCAGCCTACACATATCAGGGTCATCTATAAGCCTTCAGTCTCCTTCACTAGCAATGTACTAAATACTCATATGGTGACCCATAACAATTAACTAAAGTTTCCAGATGAGCATGGGTTAGACTCCTTCAGTCCACTTATATACTCTGGAATCCTGGTGAAACATTATTAGCAAAAAGAAGCTCACATTTTACATCTAGACATAATCTGTGACGATGAAGCCAGGGCTACACATTGTACTCATAGTTTCCATTGTATTTTCGGGCTTTGTGAGGAATACATAAATAGGCCAAGTATCTAGTGATTGCCAGAAAGGTGATCTGGATTGCATAAGAGGAATAAATGAAGACAAATCTATTCCCCTGCTCGAAAAGCAACCCAGCGCACACAATCTACTGACAGTGAATCAATTCCTTCTGTAGGATTTATGAAGACGGCATGCCTCTAAGAGCTTAGATTTTGTTTAATCCTGTTTAAAGGGCTGTTTTATGTCAAATTCTTTTGTAAGTATTATTGATTTTAGGTTTTACTTAGACTACAATAATAACATTGCAGCTTTATCCAAGGATATAGTCTCAAAATCAGGTTTACCAATGATTGGTAAAGAAATTATGAAAAAGTGATTAAAATGACTTACTCCAAATAATATTATTGTGATATCTTGCAAAGCATTGGAGTAGAATGTGTGCCCTAGATATTGAAATATGGCCTAATTTAGCACACAGTTCATTGCTTAAACATCCCTCCAGTCCTTTGGTACTTCGATACTGAAGTGCAGGTACACACAGTAGTAAATGACTTTTTAAATAGCCCAATCTAACCTGAGAAGGGAGATGAGACCCATGATTTTTCTTGCTTTCCAAAGTAAAAGACTACACAAATTTCTAACAGTTTGATCAAATCATGGTGAAAAAACTACAATATTCAGCATTTCAAATTTAATGACTCACATTTTTTTTGGTCATCTCCTTCAATAGAAAATACTGGCTAGCAAGTAAAAAGATGACTTGCAAAATTGCATTAGCACATCAGGAGAACAGTTTGTGAGAGATTCACTTATTAGAACAATACTAGAAAATTTTATCCCTTCTTAAAATTTAGTAATAGTACTCATCTGAAATAAATCACACAGTTTTGTACATCTGAAATAATCATGAAGAAAAGGCAACAATATGGCAAGTTTGTGAAGAATGCAGAATCAAAATACATAAAAATAGATTAATAAAATTGCTATCATGTTTTCTCTATTTGTAATATCATCAGCATGATAATATTTATCTTGTAACCAATTTCAACTGAAACTTGAGTTTACAGAAAAATAAAACTGAAATTCAATTAAATGCTTTCATTTATTTATACAAAGAAAAAAAATCACCTTAAGTGTTTGCTATTTTCCAGGCAAGAGTACTGGGGTGGGGTGCCATTGCCTTCCCCGTCCCAGGTATCCTAGTGGTAGAGAATCCACCTGCCAATGCAGGAGACACAGGACATGGGTTTAATCCCTGGGTCATGAAGATCCCCCAAAAGAAGAAATGACAACGCACTCCAGCATTCTTGTCTGGGAAATCCCATGGACAGGAGCCTGGAAGGGCTGCCACCCATGGAGTCACAGAAGAGTCCCATTTAACTTAGAGACTACACAACAAAAACAGGAACCAACCGATCAGTGTGGTTAGGCAAATTGTAAAACTCATGGAATGGAAATTTGACTTCCTTCTTTCTTTTCTAAAAGACAATTTTTAGTTCTTTATTTATTTTTGGCTGTATCATGCTGCATGTGAGATCTTAGTTCCCCAACCAGGGATAGGGCCTCTGCAAAATTCAGTGGAAACGTGGAGTCATTACCACTGGACCACCAGGGAATCCCCTGACTTACTTTTCACCAACACATTTCTTATGACTGGATTACACAGTAATTCCCCCTACAAACTCCCATAAAGACAAACTGAAGTCCTTGGAGCCACTAAGTGATGTGAGTTAATTAATTAATTTAAAATCTAAATGCCTTTTAAAACTTTTTGAGAATAACAAAATAAGGAATAACCTAAATAAAGGTGAGATGGTTTCTTAGCCAAGCCAGAAAAAGGCAAAAATGCAATATGTTCCCATGCTCTTTCTGTCGTTTCAGCCTTGTTAGAGTCGCCTTAGTTTGTGGCATTTAAACTTAAAAAAGAAAAGCTACAGAGAAAAGGAAATTAACTTGATTGTCAAATTTGAAGCACTTACATATAGGCTCCCCATATCTATACTTCTACACCAATGAGAATTACCTAGAGAAATGCTAGAGATATAATATCCATTTGAAGTCACATAATTAATGATTATGAAGGAAAAGCAGATACAGAGCAGTCAAATGTTTGGGTGATGATTTTATTGAAGATTTATCTTAAGAAAAGGTTTCTATTCATAAGAGCCAAGGTATACATTTCTGATTAAATGGTATATAAAATCACTGAAGAATAATGTCAATTAAAATATTAATAAAAATCTCATTATTTAATTTTCACCATACAGAATATGAAATAAACATAATATATGAGAACATACATACATACCATTGACCCACCGAGCTTCTGGATCATGAAGCACAAAGTCTCTCCTGAAGAGGTCTTCTAAAGACAATCTGGTTTCTGATGAATTTGTGAGTTCATCTAAAATAAAATAAATTTTAGGTTAGGCAGTTATCTCATGTTACTTTCAAAAACTAATGAATTATAATATTTGGACTATTTTGCTTCAAAAACATGCTATTAAGATAACAATATTATATGGCAATGCTAATATTCTTTGGCTTTAGAAGTTTGTTCCATGACTTTATGTTGTAATATATAATATGAAAACAGTGACTTGTGCCTCAAAGGATACATTTTTCACTGTTTAACCATAATCCAGCCCATTATTTTCCAAAATAACTTCAACATATTCTCTCTAATGATAAATTTACAGTTTTGTTTTAAATATCAAAGATGAAGAGGTAAATGTTATAAACAAATATGATAAATAAATCTTCTCAAATTGAAGGGAAGTTCACCAAATAAACAGAATAAATGCCAAATTTCAACAGATAATTACCATCCAAAAAATACTAAGTGAGTCTAGGAGTCAAATGCAAAAATTGCAAAAGTAATACAATGCCAGAATATGAATGAAAAGCATACATTCATATTAGTCTCTGACATATAAACTAGGTGTACTTCCCTTTTAAATTCCAAAGTCTAAGAAACAGAAGAACACAATTTAAGCACCAAAATTAAACACAGCAAGCAAGTTTTTAGATGAAAAAATCAATAAACAAGTTAGGGATATTTTCTTTTCTTTGTAAAACAATGACATTATTTACTGTATAAAACCATCTTTGTGACCTTTCAGCTGTGACCTTAACTCTTGCTGAAAATAAAGTATCAACAATATATGCTAACATCATTAGATATTGTTTTTTAAAGGCTCAGTACTTACTGCAACAAGGTTTTGTTTCTTTAGAAAAGTTGGGGCAAAGAGTCAATAACTTTAAATGCAATTTCCTTCAACATGAGTCAAGCATGTATTTAACCCACAAAATAATTACTCAGAAACAACTGAAAAATAGATAACAAGTGGAACTAGTGAGAATCAGGTGATCCAAGCCTAGCATAAAATTATCTGCAAAACAAAATGCTCCATTTGACAGTCTCATAAGACAAAATTTAAAATTACCTTATTCATTCAACAAATAATAGGGCTCTTAATTTTCAAGGTGTTAAGTGAAGTAATGTAAGGTGTAGGAGACATATCTATTCCATGTCGCAAGGGCTCCACACAAAGCAAGAAAGAATATGACAGATGTCAGAATGAGGATATAGTGTATTGTGTAAACAGAAAGAAAGGAAGGAAAATACCTTGCAAAAACATTCAGAAAAGACTTCAGTGAAAAACAAAATGAACAACTATCAGCTATTGCTGGTGGGAATGAAAAATGGTACAGATACTATGGAAGACAGTTTGGTGGTTTCTTATAAAACTAAACATATAATCTAACAATTGTGTTCTATGGTATTTACCCAAATGAGTTGAAAACTTTCAGCCATGCAAAAATCTGCACATGGAGGTTGATGGTAGCTTTATTCATAATTGCTAAAACTTGGAAGCAACCAAGATGTCCTTCAGTAGGTGAACAGATAAACTATGGTCCAGATGTTGTGAAATTATGCAGTGATAAAAAGAAATGAGCTATCAACCATGAAAATCATGGAAGAATCCTAAATTATTAAGTGAAAGAGGCCAGTCTGAGGACTGCATACTGTATGATTCCAACTACTTAACACACTGAAAAATGTAAACACTGAAGACTGTAAAAATATCACAGAAAACTAACTGAACTGATCACATGGATCACATCCTTGTCTAACTCAATGAAACTATGAGCTATAACATGTAGGGCCACCCAAGACAGACAGGTCGTGGTGGAGAGTTCTGACAAAACATGGTCCACTAGAGAAGGGAATGGCAAAGGCAAACCACTTCAGCATTCTTGTCTTGAGAACACCATAAACAGTATAAAAAGTTATAATGCCAGATACATGTTATTATACATCTGTCCAAATTCACAGAATGTACAAAAGCAAGAGTGAACCCTAAAGTAAAATATAGACTTTGGCTGATAATGACACATCAATATAAGTTCATCAGTTGTAGCAAACACATCTTGGGTGGGCTAATAACAGTGCAGAAGGTTTTACCCAGGTAAAGGTAAAAGAGAAATTTCTATACCTTCTGTTCAATTTTTCCATGAACATAAAATTTCTCTTGAAAATAAAATCTGTTCAATTTTATGTTAAAGTTAAATGGCCTGGGCCTTTCAGGTTTCATTTCTGGATCTTTCCTTTGTGGAACTTCCCTGTAGCTCATATGGTAAAGAATCTGCCTGCAATGCATGAGACCTGGGTTTGATCCCTGGGTCGGGAAAAATCCTCTGGAGAAGGGAACGGCAATCCACTCCAGTATTCCTGCCTGGAGGATCCCATGGACAAAGGAGCCTGGCAGGGTACAGTTCATGGGGTCACAAAGAGTCAGACATGACGAAGCAACTAACACTACTTTCAGGTTTCAAAATACAGAGAAAGGGAATGGCATGGACAAATAAAGGAATGAGAACATTTTAGTGAAAAGGATGAGTGCTTTTTGTTTGACAAAGAAAAAGAGCCATGACTCTAGAATTAATTTTCTGTCATAGGAGTTTGGGATTTTAATAAAATGAGCTAATATTATTAGGATTTCAGAAAATATATTTAGTCAATAAGATATCTCAATAAGACCTATTTTGGTATAGATAAGTTTCACAATGTAAAGTTTCCTGAGATCATATAAAAGCACCATAATTTGTCCAATCCAATCCTTTCCATTTTTACATGATTATATTTCATCATCTCTATTTGATAGGCATTTATTTTGCTGATCCAAGGAAATGTATACAGCTAAGAGTGGAAGGTAGGATCTAACTGTCAATGGGAGGGTAGACTATTCTAACACAATATATTAAAAATGATCCTTATCAACTGAATTGAAAAATTAACTATAATTTTATTCTTAGGTAAATTCCACATATTTTATTTGTTGCATCTTTTAGGAAGATATAAAACAAACAAACAAAAAATATCTTTAAAACAATTACACCACACCATATAATTTTTATTTTCAAGTATTAATCGTTTTTCAAATACTGTTTCTCAAACATGCATTCTTTCATATGAGCTTGAATCATATTAAAACCCACCAAAATAGAAATCTTACTAAAATAGCAAAACATATACACAGTGAATTGAAAAACTCTAAACATTTTGTAATATAAAGATTCTTCTTTCAGAACTACTTAGTTCACTCATATACACTAATTGTTTTATTTTCTACTTTTCATATAGATCCTTTACATTCCTATTGTATTTACTAGTAAGTATATATGTTTTGTTTGGGGTTTCTCTGATAGCTCAGTTGGTAAAGAATTTGCCTGCAATGCAGGAGACCCCGGTTGGATTCTTGGGTCAGGAAGATCTGCTGGAGAAGGGATAGGCTACCCACTTCAGTATTCTTGGGCTTCCCTTGTGGCTCAGCTGGTAAAGAATCCACCTGCAATACAGGAGACCTGAGTTCAATTCCTGGGTTGGGAAGATCTCCTGGAGAAGAGAAAGGCTACCCACTTCAGTGTTCTGGCCTGGAGAATTCCATGGACTGTAGAGTCTATGGGGTCGCAAAGAGTCGGACACAACTGAGCAACTTTCTCTCACATAGATGTTTTGTTACTGTGAACAGACTATTTCCCATTCTTAATCTAAATAACTTTATATACACACAGAGTTAATCATTACATTATTTACCATATCACATTCACTTTAAAATGCCAATGGAAATGAAATTTTTTTCTACTTATTTAATTATATCACCTGAAAACAATTTTTCCTTTTCATAAAGTTTAAATTTATACATATATGTATGTACATATATTAACATATATGTGGGCTTCCCTGGGGGCTCAGATGGTAAAAGAATCTGCCTGCAATGCCAGAGACTTGGGTTCAATCCCTGGGTTGGAAAGACTTCCTGGAGGAGGGCTTGACAACCCATTCCAGTATTACTACCTGGAGAATCCCCATGGACAGAGGAGCATGTGAGCTATAGTCCACGGGGTTGCAGAGTCAGACATGACTGAGCACAGCACATACATACAAACAGCACATGCATATATATGGGCTTCCCTAGTGGCTCAGATGGTAAAGAATCTGTAATGCAGGAGACTGGGGTTCAATTCTTGGTTCGGGAAGAGCCTGTAGAGAGAATGGCTATCCAGTCCCATATTCCTACCTGGAGTATCCCATGGACAGAGGAGCCTGGCAAGCTACAGTCCACGGGGGTGTCAAAGAGTTGGACAGAGTGACTAACACTTTCCACTTTCACATACATATACATATGTTTATATATATATACATATACTTATATGTAAAATATATACAAAAGATACATAAAATTTTCGATATTACAGATCACATGCAGTTGTAAGAAACACAGAAAGACAGATCCTTTATACCCTTCATCCAGTTTCCATCAATCACATGTATCTGCATAATCAATAGCACAAAAGGAAAATTGATATCTTCCATCCACTTTATTCAGATTTCCCCAGTTTTGCATGTATTCCCTTGTGTACATGTGTGTGTATGTGGCCGTATTTATTTCTATGTTTTGTATCAAATATGATGAGCATCAGTAAAGACAAAGAACAGTTCTGTCACCAGGATCTCCTGTGTGTCCTTTCGTCACATAGCCTCTCTCTGAAACCTTTGGCAACCACTAATCTACTTTTTCATCTCTATAATTTTGCAATTTCAAGGGTGTTGTGGAAACATGCATTATGTAATATTTTGAGATTGGCCTTTTTCACTCAGCATAATTGTTTTGAAATCCACTTTAGTCGTTGAGTGTATCAGAACTCCATTTCTTTTTGCTGTTTGCTGATATTCCAAGGCATGAATGCACCAGTTTGATGAACTGTTCATCTATTGAAGGAAATCTGAGTTATCATTTGTAGTCTGGGGCTACTATCAATAAAGTTGCTATGAACACTATTTATAGGATTTTATGTGAACATAAATGTTCCTTTCCTTGGGATAAATGCTAAAATATGCAATTGTTGGGTCATATGGTACATATTTATTTTTATAAGAAAAAAAATCTAGTTTTTCTGCATTTCTGCAAGGATTTTTTTTAATAAGCTATTTTGACATGTGTATGATGAATGCCATTGTGGTATTAACTTGCATTATCCTGAGAGCTAATGAACATCTTTTAATGTGCTTAGTTGTGATATTTATATCCTCTTCAGTGAAATGTCTGGTAATGTCATTTGCCCATTTTCTAATTGGATTGTTTTGTTTGTGGGATTGGTTAACTGTTGAGTTTAGAGAGTATTTATATTCTGATACAAATCATTTGTTGATATGTCAACTCAAATTTCCTCAAACTCTCTTGCTTCTTTTCTTCCTCTTAAAAGGGACTTTTGCAGAGGAAAATATTTTTTTGTTTTTTCAGTTTTGATGAAGTCTAGTTTATCATTTTATAAATCACATTTTTGCTGGCAATACTTAGAATGTTTAAAATAACACTGAAGATTTTCTTTTATCCTGGAAGATTCATAGTTTTATATTCTACATATAACTCCCTGAATGATCTTGAGATATATTTTGTCTGTCATATGAGGAATAATTAGAGACCTGTCTCTTATACACATCTAGATGTGTATAAGAGACAGCACCACACCCTCCTGGAAGGGAAGATGATGGGGGTCTCCATGCGGCCNCCCTGAATGATCTTGAGATATATTTTGTCTGTCATATGAGGAATAATTAGAGACTCATACTTTATTTTATTTTTTTTGGCATATTGCATGACAACTAACTGTTCCAGCACCATTGATTAAAAGATGTTTATTTCATTTTAATTAATCATTTCATTAGCTTCATTGTCAAAGCAATGTTGAATAACAATGATAAAAATAACAATCCTGTTGTTTTCTTCTATTATGGCAGCATCTTTAATATTTCATTATTTGATATATTTTCTAGGTTATTGGAAAGGAATCTCTATCATTCTTAAGTAATTTGCTTTTATTCCTATGACATTTAGAATTTTTATTTGAAATTATGTTATGATACTTACAGCCTATTATATAAAAATATTTTCCTTTAATGTGTTGATATAAAAATTGTTTAAAAGAAATTTCCTTATTCGAACCAGCATTATTTCTGTAACAAAATCCAACTGCTCATGGAAAATTATTATTACTTCTATACTGCTAGACTAATATGTTAAATATTTATTTAAAAGTTTATATTTTTTAATGAATTAAACTCACATTCTTTTTTTTCATTTTTACTGTTCTGATCATTAAACACTTCAGTATTTTATTAAGGATTTTGAACTTCATTTATTTTGGTAATCTGAATTAGTTTAATAATTTTAATAGTAAGGATTTTTTAACTCCAATTGCCTCTGGAACTTATTATAAAATCAATTCATCAAAGTAATTCAAATTATTGTGATGAATTCTAAAATTTAAACAATACTCAAATATAACTTAAGAATTAATTTATTTGCCTTCATTCATTACTGAGTGAGCTCTGTACTTCATTTATTTTCTGTTTTTTTCTATTCTTGGCTCATTTCTTTAAATTTTTCCTTAGCTGTGAGGCACTATCACTGAGATCTCTTGAATTTTTCAGTCCTAGAATAGAGACTTCTTCCTTCAACACATAATGAATAATTAAGCATCTGTTTTAATAACCTTGGAGCCTGGCTTTTATCTCCTATCTCCTTTCATCTCCACATCTCATCATAGTCTTTTGGGGTCTCCATCCTTTGTAATCTACCATCTCTCTTCCAGATGCTCCCTCAAGTCATATTGGATATTAGTAACCTCACTTGAGAATAAACTTAAGCTCTGCAAAGTTAAAGATTTTGACAAAGGTCATGTGGTCAGTAAGAGGCAGGACTGAAATTGGGGCCTACATCTCTTTGACTTACTAAGCTACAATGACTCACAAAATAAGTTTTATTCCCTTATTATCTTTGCATAAGTGCCTGCTAAGTTGCTTCAGTCTTGTCTGACTCTTTGCGACTCTACTGGACTCTAGCCTGATAGGCTCCTCTGTCCATGGGATTCTACAATCAAAAATACTGGAGTGGGTTACCATGCTCTCCTCCAGGGGATCTTCCCTACCCAGAGATCAAACAAGCATCTCTTACGCCTCTTGCATTGGCAAGCAGGTTCTTTACCACTAGCACCACCTGGGAGGCCCCTTATTCACTTTAATATTGTGTTAATTAAATTTTTTAAATATACAGGTTTATAGAGATAACTTTGAGAATATCCTTACTTCTTTATAGCTACAAGAACCTTTCTCCTAATTGAAATTCAACTGCTCTGTGTACCTCTCCAGATCTTATTAACATCCTATTCTGTTCTAGCCTGCTCATGAAAGTGTCCATCTATTTTCACACATAGAGCAGTGTCAGAGCACTTACAAAAAAAGTGGGGCTTTTGTTTGTTTCCTTTAGGAAACTGTCCATAATATATCAGCCTGAAACTCCACATTTACCCTCGGCTCACACCCCACCCCAGTACTCTTGCCTGGAAAGTCCAATGGACGGAGTAGCCTGGTGGGCTGCAGTCCATGGGGTCGCTAACAGTCAGACAGACTGAGCGACTTCACTTTCACTTTTCTCTTTC
Organism: Oreotragus oreotragus; assembly: GCA_006410675.1. Lineage (NCBI taxonomy): Eukaryota > Metazoa > Chordata > Mammalia > Artiodactyla > Bovidae > Oreotragus > Oreotragus oreotragus. Next base: position 184,434 of record SJYX01013661.1, read on the forward strand.
ATGCACTGGAGAAGGAAATGGCAACCCACTCCAGTATTCTTGCCTGGAGAATCCCAGGGATAGGGGAGCCTGGTGGGCTGCCGTCTATGGGGTCACACAGAGTCGGACACGACTGAAGTGACTTAGCAGTAGCAGCACTGTTGCATGATATTTAGTACTAATATTAGTAGCATCACCTATTACATCACATCAGCAAACACATATAAATCAATTGCAACTTGATTTCTAAGATAATTTATGTTAGAATCAACTTGAGAAACCTGACTATTTGATACATTTATTAATGTTCTCCCTATTTTAACTCCACTGTTGCACTTAAACAGGGAAGCCTGGCTTGCATTCATCCCATGGCTCACACTCATTGCAATCACTCACGTTAGACACTGAGAGGGTAGCTTAGAAGGAAATTGATATTAGACTGTAAATGATTTTAAGAGATGATCCCTCGTGCACAACTCCTTTCTTAGAAATCCTCAGAGGAAGAAATTATATCAGTATCTACTTCCTAATATCAAAAAATATATATTAATTAAATTTAATAATTACCTCATAGACCTTGGGGCTTCCCTCATAGCTCAGTTGGTAAAAGAATCAGCCTGCAATGCAGGAGACCCCAGTTCGATTCCTGGGTTGAGAAGATCTCCTGGAGAAGGGAAAGGCTACCCACTCCAGTATTCTTGGGCTTCCCTTGTGGCTCAGCTGGTAAAGAATCTGCCTGCAATGCAGAGACCTGGGTTTGAGCCCGGGTTGGGAAGATCCCTTGGAGAAGAGAAAAGCTACCCACTCCAGTATTCTGGCCTGGAGAATTCCATGGACTAGTCCATAGGGTTGCAAAGAGTCAGACGCGACTGAGCAACTTTCACTTCTCTTCATAGACCTTATCCTCCATTAGTAAAGTAGTGGGTAACACATCTTATCTCTAGTTATTTTGTAACTAAATACACTTCCGCAATGTGTGTGTGTATATATATGAGTGTGGGTACTTGTTAAAAGTCTTAAAGTCTAATATATGTTGATAGTTGCAATTAAAATGTTAAATATTTGCTGACCAAATATTAATAGAATCCTATGATTATGATTATAGTTATGAATAGGAGCACAAAGATCCAAATGCACAGTATAACAATGGTCACAAGTATTTAACGAGCTGGAAACAGTAATTACTTGTTAAATTGTTACAAGATATAGAATCTTAACAAAAACATTAATCTTTGGCAACAGAATAGGAAAAAGAACTGACATTAAATAATTCACTCCATGTTCTTTTCTTTGTACTAGTCTGTCATTTATGATCATAGACTTCTATTGGCATTTCTGTGCTTTCTTCCAAAAATCCAATCTTGTTTTTAAATGGCTTTTTGAAATAAGTTAGCTGTATAATCTTAGAAGAGAAAAGAAAGTTCTTCAGTACTAAGCTGAAGAAAAACTAATTTGTGAATTTCAGTACGTGTTTTCTCTACTGAAATTGTGTTAATTTTAATAGGTTTACTCTTGATATTAGTGGTTCAGAAATATTTCTTTTAATGTAAATCTTAAATTTGAAATAATGTCATATTAAAACAGTAATAAAAAGAAAAGTCTAATCAGGTACTTATTCAGAATTCCTCTTTCTGCTCATGGCATTCTCTATTTTCTTTGGATATCCAGTATACCACCACTTTTATTTCCCAATTCTACCTTTAAATCTCTTTTTATTCTTAAAGCTTATTATCATATCCCATCTTTAACATCACTAGAGTCTAGTCTTCTAGTGCATTTCCATTTTTAAACATTATTGATTGTTTACAGCTCCTTATATAACTAGTTGAAAATACTGAATGCAAACGATAGCGGTCACACCAAATTCCATATGTTTTCAAAATATTTGCAAATTGTGAATCTCCTAGTCAGACTTAAAAGTTTTATTTTACTATTTAACAACAAAAGTGCTAATTCCCCTTTGATATTCTATCATTTTTCTATTCTGTTCTTTCACTAGGATGCTTAACTGTGACTCAGAATACTAAATATTGTCAAAATATATGTCATTTGAGATCTTGAAATATATAATATTTCAAATTCTTTTTAATATTTTCTAATTTAACACCAAGAAAATGAACAAAGGATTACCATTTCCAGTTCAGTTCAGTCACTCAGTCGTGTCCGACTCTTTGCGACCCCATGAATAGTAGCATCCCAGGCCTCCCAGTCCATCATCAACTCCAAGTTCACTCAAACTCAAGTCCATTGAGTCGATGATGCCATCCAGCCATCTCATCCTCGGTCGTCCCCTTTACCTCCTGCCCCCAATCCCTCCCAGCATCGGTCTTTTCCAATGAGTCAGATCTTCACATTAGGTGGCCAAAGTATTGGAGTTTCAGCTCTAGCATCATTCCTTCCAAAGAACACCCAGGACCAATCTCCTTTAGAATGGACTGGTTGGATCTCCTTACAGTCCAAGGGACTCTCAAGAGTCTTCTCCAACACCACAGTTCAAAAGCATCAATTCTTCGGCGCTCAGTTTTCTTC
>SJYX01013661.1:222358-234664 GCA_006410675.1 Oreotragus oreotragus
CAATGCATGAAAGAGAAAAGTGAAAGTGAAGTCGCTCAGTCTGTCCGACTGTTAGTGATCCCATGGACTGCAGCCCACCAGGCTCCTCCGTCCATTGGATTTTCCAGGCAAGAATACTGGGGTGGGGTGCCATTGCCTTCCCCGCAATCTTATTGTTACCTATTCTGAAAATAAATGTGGGTATTCTTTTTTTCATTAGTGACTTTAGTGCAAACAAAAAAATATGTGGGCTTAATCAACATATCCAAGTAATTATACCCTCTAATCAGAAAAAAAATGAAAAGTTTTGGTTTCAGAAATAGTTACTTATTAAAGAAACACTTAAATGGTTAACCCACTCTTCAAAAATAATTAGGACTTCTTTTCGCAAGACAAGGAAGTTGCTGACAATCTTGGAAATTAAGACACCTGTGTCGAATTACTGCTGTAATAAAATTTGCAATCAAACCAAAATTACAATGAACATGTGTTTCTCTGGTTATAGGCTTGCATGTCAGCATTAACCCGCAAAATGTGATGCTATTTTGAGCACAACAGTTTCTAAATCATTTCTTAGACTAGATAATTTCTTGTATGCTTTCTCCTCCATCTACCCCTCAAAACAATTAAATATATTTCCAATGTAGGAAGGGACAGTGAGAAAGTTTACCAGATTAGTCTGTTACTAAGCAAGCCACTATTATTAGTTGTTTTATTAGATCATAGATACTACAAATGTAATGAATTTCAAGAAATCACTTCAAATTTTGGCAAAACAAAGATGCCCCTTTTTTCAACAAAACACTTGATATCACAGTGTCACCAAGTCCAATCTGGCTCTCCTCACTACACGACAGGTCAATTAACCAAGGAATGAGGTGTTAAGGAAAGGATTAAGACTTTATTTGGAAGGCTGGCTGACTGAGAGGATGGCAGACTGCTGCTGCTGCTGCTGCTAAGTCGCTTCAGTCGTGTCCGACTCTGTGCAACCCCATAGATGGCAGCCCACCAGCCTCCCCCATCTCTGGGATTCTCCAGGCAAGAACACTGGAGTGGGTTGCCATTGCCTTCAATGCATGAAAGTGAAAAGTGAAAGTAAAATCGCTTAGCTGTGTGCGACTCTTCGCGACCCCATGGACCTATGAGGTGTTAAGGAAAGGATTAAGACTTTATTTGGAAGGCTGGCTGACTGAGAGGATGGCAGACTGCTGCTGCTGCTGCTGCTAAGTCGCTTCAGTCGTGTCCGACTCTGTGCAACCCCATAGATGGCAGCCCACCAGCCTCCCCCATCTCTGGGATTCTCCAGGCAAGAACACTGGAGTGGGTTGCCATTGCCTTCAATGCATGAAAGTGAAAAGTGAAAGTAAAATCGCTTAGCTGTGTGCGACTCTTCGCGACCCCATGGACCGCAGCCTACCAGGCTCCTCCGCCCATGGGATTTTCCAGGCAAGAGTACTGGAGTGGGTTGCCATTGCCTTCTCTGGATGGCAGACTAGCTACTCCAAAAAAAAAAACACCCCATTTTATCAAGTTCTGGATACCAGGTTTTTTATAGAACAGGGTTGGGTGAGGGGTGAATATGAGGAAGTAAAGTCAAAAGACCATTAATCTTGCAAGTATCTCTTGGAATGGTAACCTCAGGGAGGGTATGTGTTAATTTCTACCTTCCTGTGGACAGCCACATGCGGGACAGGATCCTGAACAAAGGCACTTTAGTTTACAGTTCAGGCAGAGAGGCAGGGTTCGCTGAGGCATGATATTATGTATAAACATTATCCTTTTAGTGAACAAAAGTAATGTAAAACAAAGTTAAGTTTCTCAGTCGTGTCCAATTCTTTGGGACCCCATGGACTGTAGCCTACCAGACTCCTCTGTCCATGGGATTTTCCAGGCAATAGTACTGGAGTGGATTGCCGTTTCCTTCTCCAGGGGATCTTCCCAACCCAGGGATTGACCCCAGGTCTCCCGCATTGTAGACAGACGCTTTACCATCTGAGCCACCAGGGAAGCCAAAGTTAAAGCCAAAGAAGCAGATTAAATATGGAGTCAGATTTTGTTCTTCCCAGTTAACAAAAGAAGGTACGAGACTTGTCCAAGGTCAGAGAGCTATAAAATGCAAACGGATTTCTGACCTCCACCCTTGCTGGATGGACTGTTCTAGAGTCAGTTCTCTATGCTAAAAAGTCAGGTGTCCTGCTGAATAATTTCACAGTCAGAAGCTTCCCCTTCTGAGTGGATTCCTCTTCCTGTTTGAAAGTTGCCATCTGTCTGACTGACTTTACCTAGAAAGCTGAGCCTTCAGGACATATTTGTGAACAGAGTGAAGATTAGAGGGAAGTGTAGCACATTATTCCCTCAGTCACAGGTTTTCCCTTGCTGGTCTGTTGTAGCACTGCTGAGGTTAAAAAGAGGAAGGTTCTGTGTAATCAGAGCACTAGTCTGATCACAAATAAACACAAGCATGTATGCGTGAAATCAAAAGTCCACACTAATGGTCTCCATGTACGTGCTAGCCCTCAGAACCAGAGGTTAAAAAACAAACAAACAAACAAACTCAGTTTTGTTTGGTTTTTGCTTGTTTCCTGTCTAATGAGGGAGGCAAGACTAGATAACTTATGGGAGTACTACCAGGCTTAGGACTCAGGCCACAAACTATTAAATCTTCTGACCTTATATTTCACTCTGCTGTTTGGTGTGAGTCCACCACGATGGTCATGTAGCCAGTATAGTATTTGCTTACTCACAACTCAAGCAAAATTCCTAACCACCATGATTTCATTTATCTGCTTCACCAGTTTGCATAATCCTCCAATTCCGATGACACTGAATTTATAGAGTATAGAACACAGGTTGTTTCTGTAATAATACTTTTTCCACTCCAGTATACTGACTTCTATTTTTCATTTCATAACATCCCTGCCAAAAATAACAATGTGATGCAAACATATTCGAACATGTGGTAAACAAATTTGTGTGTGTGTGTGTGTGTGTGTGTGTTAGCACAGTTTTGTCTGACTCTTTGCAACCCCATGGACTGTAGCCCACCAGGCTCCTCTGTTCATGGAATTCTCCAGGCAAGAATACTGGAGTGGGCTGACATTTCCTTCTCCAGGGAAAACAAATTTAGTACATTATTAATGTAAAAAATAATTGCCACTTCTATTTGTATAATTAATCTCATATGAAATTAAGTCTTTGAGTTGGGGATGTGTGGTTGTTGTGCTCATGTGTAGTTGTGGATAAAGGAGATTGGAAGATATAAAGATAATATAAAAAGCAGGAGACAGACCAACTACTGTAGTACCTAGAAAGTTGTAAAAACTCCATTATCATCTATTGATATATGAATAAATGAATGAACAGAACACTGAGAGACTGACTCCAGATTAAATATTTGGCATTTTTCCACATGCCAAAACTTAACATTGAAATCAGAGAAGATCTATACTCCTAAAAGACTTTATACTTTTTCTTAGCAGTATCCCTTATGTACACAGTGTTTTGCATTGTGTCTGGTGGTCAATAAGTACTTAACAATAAAAATAACAAAACAAATGGTATCAGTAGTTCTACACACTATACCAAACACCTCAATTTAATTATCTCATTTATCCCTGAGAGGTAACACTGAGACAGGCTAAGACCTGGGACCCGATACCCTTTACTGCAGTGCTTACACATGGACCAACGTCTTCTCAAGCAACAACAACAACAAAAAACTATAAGGAACCAAAAATAACTGTGTACATGCCCAGTTGGGACAAACCATGGACAACAAAATAGAAAAAGATCAAAAGATCCCAACTGCCACTTCTGAAGAACTAAGAGCAAGAGGAGGGTACTGGGCATATCCCCTGCACACAGTACCACCAAAGGGGTGGGCAAAACACCTAAGTCACCCCTCTGAGCCAAGCCCTGGACCTGAGACTGTCACCCCCTATAAAGAACCAGCTTGTCCCCTTGGGGAGCAAGTGAGCAAGAAAGGGAACCTGTTGGTTGTTTTTGCTCCTCTTTGCTATAGCAGGGGCCCCAGTAAAGCCTTGTCTGAATTTTTTGTCTGGCTTCTTATCAATTTCTATTGATTAATGAGGTCAGGAACCTTGGTTAGTAACAACAATGTAAAGCTGCCATTATGAGCTGCATCCATAATACAGGTGAGTGAAGTTAAAGACAAGGTTTAAACTATTAGCCAGTTTCACAAAACTAGTTCTGTTAGACCCAGAATTCAAACTGTTTCTTATGCAAACTCTTGCTTTAATAAATGAATAAATGTATGATAAAATGAATGCAACTATCCTGTATTTTTATTACTGGGGCAAGTTGGAAAGGGTTATGCAGAGTGAGTAACCAACTCTATAGGTCTTTGTTATTCCAATCTCCCAAAGACACCAAAGTATCACTGTGGCCTCAAAGAGTCAACAACTGGGAAAAGGATACTAGAGTCAGACAGAAAAAAATTCAACCGAAACACAGAGGCATTTTATGAAACTAATTTCTTCCATCTGGTTAAGAGTCACCAATAGAAGCAGTTAAGGCATGTCATTCAGTTTTTAATAATTATGTCAAAATTTCTATGTTTAAGTGAAACACTGCACCAAACATAAGCTCATTTTCCTTTAACAAATATTCTTGGCAACTGGCAACAACTCATAGCCATCACACCACTCATTACACTGTCTTGCAGATGCACAAATGAAGCTGTAAGAGACAATTCCTAAAGAGAATGATAGATAAGCCCATTCTTATTAGGAATGCTTTTTCTATCTTTGTTTAAAATTCTCTTTCCCTCCTCTTTCCTCTTTCCTGATTCCCTCAAATTATTTCTCAGGCTATTCATNCCATGGACTGTAGCCCACCAGGCTCCTCTGTTCATGGAATTCTCCAGGCAAGAATACTGGAGTGGGCTGACATTTCCTTCTCCAGGGAAAACAAATTTAGTACATTATTAATGTAAAAAATAATTGCCACTTCTATTTGTATAATTAATCTCATATGAAATTAAGTCTTTGAGTTGGGGATGTGTGGTTGTTGTGCTCATGTGTAGTTGTGGATAAAGGAGATTGGAAGATATAAAGATAATATAAAAAGCAGGAGACAGACCAACTACTGTAGTACCTAGAAAGTTGTAAAAACTCCATTATCATCTATTGATATATGAATAAATGAATGAACAGAACACTGAGAGACTGACTCCAGATTAAATATTTGGCATTTTTCCACATGCCAAAACTTAACATTGAAATCAGAGAAGATCTATACTCCTAAAAGACTTTATACTTTTTCTTAGCAGTATCCCTTATGTACACAGTGTTTTGCATTGTGTCTGGTGGTCAATAAGTACTTAACAATAAAAATAACAAAACAAATGGTATCAATAGTTCTACACACTATACCAAACACCTCAATTTAATTATCTCATTTATCCCTGAGAGGTAACACTGAGACAGGCTAAGACCTGGGACCCGATACCCTTTACTGCAGTGCTTACACATGGACCAACGTCTTCTCAAGCAACAACAACAAAAAAAAACTATAAGGAACCAAAAATAACTGTGTACATGCCCAGTTGGGACAAACCATGGACAACAAAATAGAAAAAGATCAAAAGATCCCAACTGCCACTTCTGAAGAACTAAGAGCAAGAGGAGGGTACTGGGCATATCCCCTGCACACAGTACCACCAAAGGGGTGGGCAAAACACCTAAGTCACCCCTCTGAGCCAAGCCCTGGACCTGAGACTGTCACCCCCTATAAAGAACCAGCTTGTCCCCTTGGGGAGCAAGTGAGCAAGAAAGGGAACCTGTTGGTTGTTTTTGCTCCTCTTTGCTATAGCAGGGGCCCCAGTAAAGCCTTGTCTGAATTTTTCGTCTGGCTTCTTATCAATTTCTATTGATTAATGAGGTCAGGAACCTTGGTTAGTAACAACAATGTAAAGCTGCCATTATGAGCTGCATCCATAATACAGGTGAGTGAAGTTAAAGACAAGGTTTAAACTATTAGCCAGTTTCACAAAACTAGTTCAGGGGCCCCAGTAAAGCCTTGTCTGAATTTTTTGTCTGGCTTCTTATCAATTTCTATTGATTAATGAGGTCAGGAACCTTGGTTAGTAACAACAATGTAAAGCTGCCATTATGAGCTGCATCCATAATACAGGTGAGTGAAGTTAAAGACAAGGTTTAAACTATTAGCCAGTTTCACAAAACTAGTTCTGTTAGACCCAGAATTCAAACTGTTTCTTATGCAAACTCTTGCTTTAATAAATGAATAAATGTATGATAAAATGAATGCAACTATCCTGTATTTTTATTACTGGGGCAAGTTGGAAAGGGTTATGCAGAGTGAGTAACCAACTCTATAGGTCTTTGTTATTCCAATCTCCCAAAGACACCAAAGTATCACTGTGGCCTCAAAGAGTCAACAACTGGGAAAAGGATACTAGAGTCAGACAGAAAAAAATTCAACCGAAACACAGAGGCATTTTATGAAACTAATTTCTTCCATCTGGTTAAGAGTCACCAATAGAAGCAGTTAAGGCATGTCATTCAGTTTTTAATAATTATGTCAAAATTTCTATGTTTAAGTGAAACACTGCACCAAACATAAGCTCATTTTCCTTTAACAAATATTCTTGGCAACTGGCAACAACTCATAGCCATCACACCACTCATTACACTGTCTTGCAGATGCACAAATGAAGCTGTAAGAGACAATTCCTAAAGAGAATGATAGATAAGCCCATTCTTATTAGGAATGCTTTTTCTATCTTTGTTTAAAATTCTCTTTCCCTCCTCTTTCCTCTTTCCTGATTCCCTCAAATTATTTCTCAGGCTATTCATATGTTAAATAACAACTATGAACTAAATTTTTGGAAAGCTGTACATTTGGAACAATGGATATTGCAATTTGTATAATTAACCACAATAATTAGTTGACTAAATGACCCAGTGAAAGAGGTTATTTTATTAATCAAATATTGTACATGAGGAAATAAATTCAACATTTTAAAAAGATTTGTAAAAAAGAAAACTGGGATGGGAAGGGAAGTTATAAATACATAGTCTTTAACAACAGGCTGTAACTGCATAATATGGACTAGCTTTATCTATTTTTGGACTAGTTATAGGTATAAGAAATGATTATTTTTTATAATGCTGAACCTTATACAGTGACTAGTCTTTGAGCAAGCTAGTTGGATGGGTTGTAGCAGCATGATTTTTTTTTTGTTCCTGGAAAGCAGTTAGTGAGTTTAAAATGTGAGCAGCCTTTCTCTGCCTTCTGTAATAGCACCTACCAAAGAGCAGTAAAATTCCAAGTACTGAAATAAATCCCAGTGAAGAATTAAACATACTGATAATTTACATAATAGAATTCAACCATTTAATATAAAGAACAACATTTAAAGAGTAATGGTAATGCAAGAGCAGTTTGGAGAGTATCTTTAGACAGAAACTGGGAATGTAAAAACGACAGAGAAAGAAGAGAGGAAGAAATTTGAGGTATCATACTTAGAGGTTTAGCTCATTTTCTTTTGATCTGAATCTCTTTGTCCATCAAATCTTCCCTTCCCACCATCAATACAGTTGGGCTATCTCCTACATATGGAAACTTCCAGACTCTACTCCCTCATCTCCATTTGCAATAAAAGTCAAATATGCTCCACATTTACTACAGTAACAATCATAATAAGTCTCTAAGTAGCAATAGAGACCAAAGATCTCCTTAGCATTCCATATATATATACACATATATATTTTATATTGCAATGTCCCCAAAATATCTTGCATGATATTTAAACCACAAAATGACTGTGCCATTTGCAAAATGTCTGGTTATGCATTTTTTTATTCCAACCAATGTTAATGTGTCCTAAGATACCATATAAGATTACCCTCTTTAGATATTTCAATGTGAAATGATCATCCACAATACCACCATGAGAGAGTAATAAAGACAGATTACCTGGGGTTAAGAGGATGACTGACATAGTGATGAGTGAGCATACAACTAAAATCACCAGCAGGGCAATAGCAATTCCCTTCCAGTTTCTCTGTGGAGGGCTGTTACTTCCCAGTTCCTACAGAGAGAGAAAAAAAAAGAAGTTTCATAATTATACATGCTCCAAGAGAAATGTATTCATAAAAGAATGATTCAGTGCATGGAAGAATCACAGTTTGAAAACTGATTAGAATCCTTTTCCTCTTCGGTGGCTCATTTAATTATTCAAAGGTGCATATATTATAAATGGCTATCTTATGAGGGGCAATTTTATTTCTCCAAGAGATAAACCAGCAGAGCTTTATGCCTGCTGTCCAAAATGTGGATGGCATTAAAATACATTGACTATAAACACTAGAATGATTGCCAAAATACTCTGCAAAATAATATGGAAATAAAGTGTGCCCATTTACATTTTTCTTACAACAATGAACCCTACAGTGAGGATTTAAATATTAACATTGAACTTCGTGATATCTGATGAAAAAATTGACCATTTCCCCTTTTTTTATAATCACTACCCCTTTATTAAGTTTTAGGGGGGAGTTACGTCTCACCATGTGTAATCAGTCACATTTTTCAGGAGAAAATTGGCAAAGGTGGTGAGTATTTTTAGTTCTCCTACATCGTTGATTTAATTTGTTAACGAAGGTATCGTTATCCATTGTTGTAGAAGGGGGGCCCGTCGTACGTAATATAACCGTTCCTCCATACTGACTATCTCTTCCTCTTTGAACTCGTAGAAAATGATGCACGTATCATTTCGAAAAGTTAAAAGTCTAGACACAAAGTAAGACAACTGATCTTTGTATACTCGTAGTAAGTGGTTTCATTTCGTATCTGGTGGAACTAAACTTTATGCACGGTCTAAAAGAAATGTTATTTAAAATATTTTATGATTCAAAGAACAAATAAAGAGAGATGGGGTTGGGGGTTAAATAAAATGAGGTAAGGGTTATTTTGGAAGAAATAACTTTTTATCAGTTTACTAAACCCCTGTTTACTTTGTTTTGTATTTCCAAAGGTCAAGTGACACATATGTTGTTTACTAGGTTCTTCGGGATGAGAAAGAAAATTTTTCTATTCATTTTATACTATCATTTGTGAACTATTTGATATTTACCCAATAACACTGAGTGTCAAATTTCGTAACTTCGGTTAAAAGTGTATCACTGTCACCGTGAGTGTTCTGCCATAAATGGACTTAAAAACTAGGTTCTAAATAAATACTAGAATAAACCATGCCTAGAGGGTGTTTTCTTAACGTTTTCCCCTTCTCAGATCAGTAGATTTAGGATTATCTTTCATTCTGATGAACCAAATCCAGCAGAAGTCAATTTCACTCCTTTTTTTCTAAAATGGTTCACTCTACACCTTTTGTTCATGCTTATTAATGCTTACTGTTCAATACCTCTATCCCTCCTGCATTTTGGTTAGAATTTCCATTTATAAACTTATTCCGTATAAGTTGAGACAGTAGATTATCAAATTATTAGCATTAAAGTAACAACATTGAGCAGAGAAGGCAATGGCACCCCACTCCAGTACTCTTGCCTGGAAAATCCCATGGATGGAGGAGCCTGGTAGGCTGCAGTCCATGGGATCGCTGAGAGTTGGACACAATTCAGTGACTTCACTTTCACTTTTCACTTTCATGCACTGGAGAAGGCAATGGCAACCCACTCCAGTGTTCTTGCCTGGAGAATCCCAGGTACAGGGGAACCTGGTGGGAGGCCGTCTATGGGGTTGCACAGAGTCAACACGACTGAAGTGACTTAGCAGCAGCGGCAGCAATATTAAGACAAACAATACAGTTTCCTTGGTTGCTCAGCGGTAAAGAATCTGCTTGCCAACGGAGGACACACGGGTTTGATTCCTGGTCTGTGAAGGTCCCATATACCAGGGAGCAACTAAACTGGTGTGGCACCACTACTGAGTCTGTCTCTAGAGCCCGTGCTCCACAACAAGAGAAGCTATTGCAATGAGAAGCCTGTGCATTACAACTAGAGAGCAGTCTCCGCTCACCAAACTAGAGAAAAACCTGTGCAGCAGAAAAGAAAGACCCAGAACAACCAAAAATAGATTAAAAAAAAAAAAAAGACAAGTAATAGTTGTCCCGAACCAGAAACACTTTTCTGGAATGCAATGTGACTGAAGGTTGATAGGTCGATTTCTTTGTTAGAAATCTGTGTGATGTGATGAACAGTTATTCTCCATAAGAAGGTTCTACTTAAAACTACTCACAGGGCTTCCCAAGTGGCTTAGTGGTTAAGAATCCATCTGACAATGCAGGAAAGACAGGTTCAATCCCTGGGTTGGGAAGATCCTCTGGAGTAGGAAATGGTGTCCCACTCCAGTATTCTTGCCTGGACAGAGAAGCCTCCTGGGCTACACAGCCCATGAAGTTACAAGGAGTGTCACAACCGAGTTCACATGCACAGGTTAGTTAAGACTACTCAGAAGTAACAGTGACAGGTCAGAGATGCAATGTTCTATATATTAATAGAATCCTGTGCATGTATGCTGGAGAAGGCAATGGCACCCCACTCCAGTATTCTTGCCTGGAAAATCCCATGGACGGAGGAGCCTGGTAGGCTGCAGTCCATGGGGTCGCTAAGAGTTGGGCATGACTGAGCGACTTCACTTTTGCTTTTCACTTTCATGCACTGGAGAAGGAAATAGCAACCCACTCCAGTGTCCTTGCCTGGAAAATCCCAGAGACAGTGGGCCCCCATCTATGGGGTCGCACAGAGTCGGACACGACTGAAGCAACTTAGCAGCAGCAGCAGTGCATGTATGCATGCCAAGTCACTTCAGTCCTTGACTCTTTGCAACTCTATGGACTGTAGCCCGCCAGGCTGCTCTGTCCATGGTATCTCCAAGAAAGAATACTGGAGTGGGTTGTCATACTCTGCTTCAGGGGATCTACCCAACTCAGTGATCGAGCCCACATCTCTTACTTCTCCAGCATTGGCAAGTAGGTTCTTTCCATTAGCATTACCTGGGAAGCCCCAAATAGAAGGCTAAGATGTGCAAAAAGTTGTGAAATACTCATCTCAGGAACTAATACAATGAAAAAAGGGGCAACAAACAATAAGAAGTGAGTATCTTGGCCAAAAATCACAAGCACTGCCACATTTATTAACTCAAGGGGATTTGTGGGAAAAAGAGTAACTGGAAGCAATTATAACCGACTCTTCAGTCCAATAAAGGAATCTTGAGACGGAAATGTCAACCCACTCCAGTACTTTTGCCTGGAAAATCCCATGGACAGAGGAGCCTGGTAGGCTACAGTCCATGGGGTTGCAAAGAGTCTGATACGACTGAGTGACTTCACTTTTATTTTCAAAGAAATCAAGAAGAAATTACAATTTTATATCTACTGATTCTGATTTTGATTCATTCACTGAAACTGAAGGCAAATAACTAGAAAAATGACTTCAGAGTGAGTTTTCTGGTTTTAGAACATGATATAACTATAATGTCTACCAAATACTGTCTAACAGCAATAATAGATATTTTCTGTGTTTGGATACTGTACTGGACACTTTATAATCACAATCTCACAAAATCCTCACAATAAATAAGTAAAATTACTATTATTTTGACAAGTTTTCATACCAAAAAGTGAGATTTAGAGAGATCAATAACAATTACACTCACTGTTAATGAGTAGAATATCTCAAGGTCCAACCCATAAAAGTCTAAGTTCAGAAACCACGCTCACCCAATAATATGCTGTTCTAGAAGTAAGTATTTCTTGAATCAATCCACAAATTAATAAATCAAGGAATAATTTGAGCTGCTACATATTTGAAAAATTCAGTTATATAAACACTCTTCTGAATTCTGCAATGCTTTCAAATAAATTCATATTTTCCCTAATGACAGAGTAGAAAAAAATATACCATTAAAAAAATTGTAAAACATATTTGAGATACCCCTCATCCAAGGTAAGGAATAGCGGCTGCACTTTGATGGAGCAGCCGTGAAGAGATACCCCATGCCCAAGGTAAGAGAACCCCAAGTAAGATGGTAGGTGTTGCAAGAGGGCATCAGAGGGCAGACACACTGAAACCATACTCACAGAAAACTAGTCAGTCTAATCACACAAGGACCACAGCCTTGTCTAATTCAATGAAACTAAGCCATGCCCGCAGGGCAACCCAAGATGGGCAGGTCATGGTGGAGAGGTCTGACAGAAAGTGGTCCACTGGAGAAGGGAATGGCAAATCACTTCAGTATTCTTGCCTTGAGAACCCCATGAACAGTATGAAAAGGCAAAATGATAGGATACTGAAAGAGGAACTCCCCAGGTCAGTAGGTGCCCAA
>SJYX01013661.1:241609-252381 GCA_006410675.1 Oreotragus oreotragus
TCCAACTCCCACATCCATACATGACCACTGGAAAAATCATAGCCTTGACTAGACAGACCTTTGTAGGCAAAGTAATGTCTCTGCTTTTCAACATGCTATCTAGGTTGGTCATAACTTTCCTTCCAAGGAGTAAGCGTCTTTTAATTTCATGGCTACAGTCACCATCCACAGTGATTGTGGAGCCCAGAAAAATAAAGTCAGCCACTGTTTCCACTGTTTCCCCCTCTATTTCCCATGAAGTGATGGGACCGGATGCCATGATCTTAGTTTTCTGATGTTGAGCTTTAAGCCAACTTTTTCACTTTCCTCTTTCATGTTCACCAAGAGGCTCTTTAGTTCTTCTTCACTTTCTGCCATAAGGGTGGTGTCATTTGCATATCTGAGGTTATTGATATTTCTCTCGGCAATCTTGATTCCAGCTTATGCTTCCTCCAGTCCAGTGTTTCTCATGATCTACTCTGCATATGAGTTAAATAAGTAGGGTGACAATATACAGCTTTGATGTAATGTATTCCTTTTCTTATTTGGAACCAGTGTGTTGTTCCACGTTCAGTTCTAACTGTTGCTTCCTGACCTGCATACAGATTTCTCAAGAGGCAGGACAAATGGTCTGGTATTCCCATCTCTTTAATTTTCCGCAGTTTATTGTGATCCACACAGTCAAAGGCTTTGGCATAGTCAATAAGCAGAAATAGATGTTTTTATGTAACTCTCTTGCCTTTTCGATGAACCAGCAGATGTTGGCAATTTGATCTCAGGTTCCTCTGCCTTTTCTAAATCCAGCTTGAATATCTAGAATTTCATGGGTCACGTATTGCTGAAGCCTGGCTTGGAGCATTTTGAGCATTACTTTACTAGCATGTGAGATGAATGCAATTGTGCATTTAGAGCATTCTTTGGCATTGCCTTTCTTTGGGACTGGAATGAAAACACCTTTTCCAGTCCTGTGACCACTGCTGAGTTTTCCAAATTTGCTGGCATATTGAGTAAAGCACTTTCACAGCATCATCTTTCAGGATTTGAAATAGCTCAACTGGAATTCCATCACCTCCACTAGCTTTGATCATAGTGATGCTTCCTAAGGCCCACCTGACTTCACATCCACAATGTCTGGCTCTAGGAGAGGGATCACATCATTGTGATTATTTGGGTCATGAAGATATTTTCTGTACAGTTCTTCTGTGTTTTCTTGCCACCTTTTCTTAATATCATCTGCTTCTGTTAGGTCCAAACCATTTCTGTCCTTTATTGAGCCCATCTTTGCAGGAAATGTTCCCTTAGTATCTATAACTTTCTTGAACAAGCTCTAGTCTTTCCCATTCTATTGTTTTCCTCTGTTTGTTTGCACTGATCACTGAGGAAGGTTTTCTTATCTCTCCTTGCTATTCTCTGGAACTCTGCATTCAGATGTTTATATTTTTCCTTTTCTTTTTTGCTTTTTGCTCTCCTTTATTTCACAGCTATTTGTAAGACCTCCTCAGACAGCCATTTTGCTTTTTTGCATTTCTTTTTCTGGGGGATGGTCTTGATCCCTGTCCACTATACAATGTCATGAACCTCCGTCCATAGTTCATCAGGCATGCTATCAGATCTAGTCCCTTAAATCTATTTCTCACTTCTACTGTATAGTCATAAGGGATCTGATTTAGGTCATACCTGAATGGTCTAGTGGTTTTCTCCACTTTCTTCAATTTCAGTCTGAATTTGGCAATAAGGGGCTCATGATCTGAGCCACAGTCAGCTCTCAGTTTTGCTTTTNGGGGTTCTCAAGGCAAGGATACTGAGGTGGTTTGCTATTCCCTTCTCCAGTGGACCACATTCTGCCAGACCTCTCCACCATGACCTGCCTGCCTTGGGTGGCCCCACAGCGTGGGCGGCTGTGACACCACAGAAGCACGGCTGTGAGGAGCTACCCCATGTCCAAGGTGAGGAGCAGTGGCTGCATTTTGCTGTATCAGCCGTGAAGAGATACCCCACATCCAAGGTAAGAGAAAACCAAGTAAAATGGTAGGCACTGAGAGAGGGCATCAGAGGGCAGACAGACTGAAACCACAGTCACATGGTAAACAATCTGCCTGCAATGCAAAATTGAAAAGTGAAAGTGAAGTTGCTCAGTCGTGTCCGATTCTTCGTGACCCCGTGGACTGTAGGCCATCAGGCTCTTCCATCTATGGGATTTCCCAGGCCAGAATACTGCAGTGGGTTGCCATTTCCTTCTCCAGGGGATCTTTCTGACCCAGGGATCGAACCCAGGTCTTCTGCATTGCAGGCAGATGCTTTAACCAAGACCCGGGTTCAATCCCTGGGTTGGGAAGATCCCCTGGAGAAGGAAATGGCAACCCACTCCAGTATTCNTCCATCTATGGGATTTCCCAGGCCAGAATACTGCAGTGGGTTGCCATTTCCTTCTCCAGGGGATCTTTCTGACCCAGGGATCGAACCCAGGTCTTCTGCATTGCAGGCAGATGCTTTAACCAAGACCCGGGTTCAATCCCTGGGTTGGGAAGATCCCCTGGAGAAGGAAATGGCAACCCACTCCAGTATTCTTGCTTGGAGAGTCCCCATGGACAGAGAAGCCTTGCAGGCTACAGTGCATGGGGTCGCAGAGTTAGAAATGACTGAGCCACCAATGCACACACACATAGAATTTGACAAACAAAAGCATAAAAATTGTCTGTTAATTGACACACAATATAAATATGTAATTGTTATCGTTTACGTAAAGTAGGAAAGATGGAACTGTAAAAGTCATTTTGAAATCTTTCTCTATTTGGGGAGTTATTGTTTAATGGGTATGGAGTTTCAGTGTGAGAAGACAAGAAAGTTCTAAAGATATACATTAATGTAGGCTGCACAATGGCATGAATGCACTTAATACGAGTTAGAGTGGCACCACTCTTATTACCACTGAGAGTAGTACACTTAAAAATTATAGTGGTAAGTTTTATGTTATGCATAGTTTGCCACAGTTTTAGAAATGTACATGATAGCAGCAGATATATTAAGTGACTTTAGAAAGTTTCAGTGTCCAAAGAAAGAAAACCACATAATTTTGCTGTAGGGCATCTAAGATCACTTGAAGGATGTAGGAACCACTGAATTGCTCTTAAGCAAGATTCAATATAGAAAAAAAAAATGTTCATTTTCCTAGATTAAACTAAAAATTTAAAGCAATCCCCAAAAAATAAAACTCTAAAAGAACTCTTCCCTTGATCTGATAAAATTACTGTGAATTAGTCTGGAAAAATAATCATTTGAAGATAGAATGCTTTAAAAAAAAGAAAAATCATGATGCATGCTGGATATTACATGTAATATAAACCTGTACTAATAAAAAAACCTGATATTATAAGAATAGAAACACTAATGAAAATTATATTTTTAAAAATCCATGGACACACATATTGACAAATTATTTAGATTTTGACCCCAATTTCTCATTATACTCTCTTTCTGTAAGAAGGCCAACTGGGGCTTCACATGACACCAAGACGAGATGAATTCATGGTCTTTATGGTGCCAGATCAGACAGTCAATTTTTCCATTATTTTACACAAATTCTCAGCAGCAACCTAAACCATTAACCAACACATCCTCCCAGGAAAGTCTTTTCTGTGACACCACACTCTCCTAATTTTTTATCCATCATCATGAGCTACTTCTCCATTTTCTTTACTAGTTTTTTCTTAGACTTAACTTTAAACTGTGGATCACCACCCCCCACCCCCCCAGGCTTGGCTCAGGCCCACTTTTTTCAGCTGTATGAACACTATTTCTAGTGATAGCATTTAATGGCATTTTATACCATTCAAAGATTTTTAGTTAATTTTGTACATTAAATATTTAAAATGAATGTATGGACAAGCTTATTAAAAAATTGATCTCTAAGAAAACAGGTAGCTAAAAGGATCACTGTATCTTTCAAGCAGCCTAGCTTTGCCCTCTATGTGTATAACATCTTTTCATGTATCATTGTTACTTCCCTCATAGCTTAGTTGGTAAAGAATCCGCCTGCAATGCAGGAGATTCTGGTTCCATTCCTGGGCTGGGAAGATCCACTATAGAAGGGATAGGCTACCCACTCCAGTATTCTTGGGCTTCCCTTGTGGGTCAGCTGGTATAGAATCTACCTGCAATGCCGGAGACCTGGATTTGATCCCTGGGTTGGGAAGATCCCCTGGAGAAGGGAAAGGCTACCCACTCCAGTATTGCTGTATGAACACTATTTCTAGTGATAGCATTTAATGGCATTTTATACCATTCAAAGATTTTTAGTTAATTTTGTACATTAAATATTTAAAATGAATGTATGGACAAGCTTATTAAAAAATTGATCTCTAAGAAAACAGGTAGCTAAAAGGATCACTGTATCTTTCAAGCAGCCTAGCTTTGCCCTCTATGTGTATAACATCTTTTCATGTATCATTGTTACTTCCCTCATAGCTTAGTTGGTAAAGAATCCGCCTGCAATGCAGGAGATTCTGGTTCCATTCCTGGGCTGGGAAGATCCACTATAGAAGGGATAGGCTACCCACTCCAGTATTCTTGGGCTTCCCTTGTGGGTCAGCTGGTATAGAATCTACCTGCAATGCCGGAGACCTGGATTTGATCCCTGGGTTGGGAAGATCCCCTGGAGAAGGGAAAGGCTACCCACTCCAGTATTCTAGCCTGGAGAATTTCATGGACAGTTTAGTCCATGGAGTCACAAAGAATTGGACACAACTGAGTGACTTTCACTTTTACATGTATCACCATCACTTGTCACTTGAAGGACTTACTGCTTCTCAGATTTATGCCATTCACATATGCAGTTTTACACAATTTTTTTTTCTACTTTTCCCATGAGAATTCCACGTTAGGTAAAATACTTATTTTGATCAAAGGATTTACATCCCTCAAAATTGAGTTTCTTATTAGGTTATTTACATTTACCTAGTTAGAAAGTTCCTTAGCCCTAAGTGCAGCCCGTGAACCAGCAGAGTCTAAAGTTGACCTTTAGATGCTGCTGAACATCATCTGAAAGCATGCTTGAAATAAAAAGTATTTAGCCTAATTCTGGACCTGCTGAATCTCCATGGAAGGCCCAGTCCAACAATGTCTTTTAAAAAGCTGTCCTAGTGATTCTGCTGTTTGCTAAAGTTAGATAAACATCCCTGAGTTCAGTGCTACTCGAAGAATGGTAGTGTCACCTCTGAGATAGTATACATGCAAATTATTCAGCTTCATTACAGACTTACTGAGTCTCTGGCTCCTGAATAATCTTTGTTTTAACCAGCTTCCAGAAGATTCTTGTGCACACTAAAGGCTGAGAATCTCAACTATAGAGATTAAGTCCTAGTAATATAGTTCTGAAACTATTTAAATGATGTACCTCAACCTCAGTGAAATTTGGTGAATAGATTATTCATTAGCAGCTTTGGCATCAGTATATCTTGATTTTAAATTCCAATTCTATAATTACAAGCTCTATTAACATATATGATTTACTTAATATTTTATAATTATGAATCCAACAGATAGTGCCTAAGACTAAATGGTCACTTTTATTATCTTCTTCCTACCAAATCTTGTTTCAGTCTCAATTGAGTTCCACCTCATCTGCAAGTGAGACCATTACATACTCATCTTTGCATCCCCTACTGGTATGGCACATAGTAAGTGTTCACAAACTAATTGAACTGACTGACTATGCTCAGCTTTACGCTTTAAGAGTAAAGAATAAGGTCTTTAATTTCCAGGGAGTCATCCCAGCCATTTGAGAACTAGGAGATGAACTAGCTATCTATCTCTGTAATCTAAAGAGAAAAGACACCCCAAGAGAGCCGTTGTTAGCTTGTCTCAGGAAATGTATGTTTGTGGTTTAAAGACCACTAAAAGAATCTCAGTGACCTACAAACTGGGATCAACAGTCCTAAAGTTCTGGGATTCATCAGTCAGCATGAGTAGCTAACAAGGCAGACAATCATCTTTGAGTGTGATTTCAGCTGAAAAGGCTGCAAACATCATCTTTTATTAAGTTTTCCCAAAGTTCCAATATTTTTGCAAACTATCCTCTTGCATATGAGGATAGCAGTAAAGCTAGTTATTTTTCATTGTATCTGTGATGCCCAGCACAATTTTTGATACATGGTGGACCTACCCACATTCACTGATATTATGAATATAATAGACTAAGAAACTATTTGGGGGATATGGGACAATACTTTTTCTTTATCTTGCAGTTACTTTCAGAATTTTAAATCTTAATTTTCAGTCCTATTATAGCAACAGATATAAAACTATTTTTATATCAAAGTATGATATAAAACTAACTTAACAACAGATTATCCATGTTTAATGTAGAGTATTTTCATAGAGAGAGAAAAAAGACTAAAATCTAGCAACCTGGTCTACCCACTTTATCCTTGTGACTCATACTTAGCTTAGCTTAGTTTTCATTTTCTTAGACATCAGACAGAAATAGCAACCTATGTCTAAATAATGCCACTGGACACTGTCTAATACAGCCAGTACTTCCCAAAAATTATCTCCATTTTTCTGTCTCCTAGATAAAACAGCTTTGATTTGTCACATACACAACAGAAGTGACATTACCAATTTGCATATGATATCTGTGAGCCTTGAAAGAAATCATGCAGGTGAAAACTATTCATAAACTGTTTATGCTGTGTTAAATTTTGCAACCACCTCTAATTTAAATTTTAAAATTGTATGTAATTGTTCATGAGTATTAACTGTCATTGAATCAGGAAAAGCAGTTTCTTTGAAACAGTTTTATAAAACTTTTGTAAAGTCTTAATGAGCATATACATTTTTTGAAGTTTCTGTCTATTGCAAGGACAGATGTCAGCTTATATTGGATGACGGATGGAAAGAGCAAGAAAGGAAGAAAGGAAAGAAGGGAGGATTGTGAGGAATTCAGATGAGTTTATTACCTTCAAATAAGTGACAATCTGCCAATCTAGTTGGGGAGATCAACAGATTATTAAACAATAGAAGAAAATAACAAAATATTATTTAAAAATTAATACTGTAGTGTAAGAAGCTGAACGTGATAGAATCCAGAGAGGAGACCGCCTCCCCAATGGTGTTAAATATTAGGTATTCTAAAGACCAGTCTATTTTGACCCTTTCCTAGCTGAAGAAGACTTGAATCAGGAGGAGCTTATAGGTGAAAGACAGAAAAATGAGGAATTCAGATGAGTTTATTACCTTCAAATAAGTGACAATCTGCCAATCTAGTTGGGGAGATCAACAGATTATTAAACAATAGAAGAAAATAACAAAATATTATTAAAAAATTAATACTGTAGTGTAAGAAGCTGAACGTGATAGGAATCCAGAGAGGAGACCGCCTCCCCAATGGTGTTAAATATTAGGTATTCTAAAGACCAATCTATTTTGACCCTTTCCTAGCTGAAGAAGACTTGAATCAGGAGGAGCTTATAGGTGAAAGACAGAAAATTTTCACCTCAAGCTGAGGGAGAACCTATTCATTGTTAACTCTTGGGTTGAACAAGGTGTATTTAATCGGCTTCCTTTTTTATTGGTTAGTTAAAGGTTGCCATTGTCCAAGAGTCAAATAAGATTCCAAACAAAGGTTAAGAAAATAGCACCACAGGCAAAGCCGGACTGCTTGAAAAGAGCAAGTGGTGTTGTAGCTACAAGCCAAGTTCAAAGCCAGCATTATTAATTTGCTCTATATAATACAGCTGACCTTTGGCTGCTGCTGAGCATCTGGGAACAAATCTGGCAAGTCACCAGATTTCCTTATTTGAACTAACTGGACTTCTATATCACTAGCACCAAATTACCAGCCAAAAATCTTCCCAGTAAATCTGGCTGCATTGGGTGGGATCTGGAGATCGCTGCCCTCCTCAGGAATGAGTGTCACTTCTCGGTGAGGCACATGAGGGGGAGAGTCAGTGGGAGAAGAATTCTCTTTCAGTAGAAAAACCTTTGCGGCCCCCACATGTGTGCTCTGGCGCTCAGACATGTCCTACTCTTTGGGACCCCATGGACTGTAGCTTGCCAGATTCTTCTGTCCAGAGGATTTTCCAGGCAAGAATACTGGAGTGGGTTGCCATTTCATTCTCCAAGGGATGTTTCCAGCTCAGGGATCGAACTCACATCTCTTGTGTCTCCTGCATTGGCGGATGAATTCTTTACCACTGCAGGATTCTCAGCAGTAGAAAATAATTGAATAGTTGAAATAGAAACAGACACATTCGACACTGCTCATAACGATTTTTTCACACATTTGTTTATTATCTAATATTTTTAATCCTGAAAAAGTATAATTGAAAGGGCACCCGGGTGGGACCTGGAAGATACCAGCTGGAAAGTGCCCCCGCTGGAAAGCCGGCAAAAACCCGCCAAAAAAAAAAAAAAAAATCTCCCGCAGGTGCCAATCAAACGCACCAATCAGAGACTCGCACGGCGTCCCACCCGCGCCAATCAAAGGCACCAATCAGATCCACACGATGCCTGCCCGCACCAATCAGATGCCTCAAATACGCTCTTTACTATATGTAGATAACCTTGTGCCTTAGCTGGCTATATAAGCTCTGCCCTTCCCTTCACATTTCGCAGACTCCCTTTTTCCACTTGCTCACACTTGGGAGCTCTGCCCTAGAGCGATTGCCCAATAAAGGCCTTTCCTAACTGGGTCCCGAGTGTCCTGTGCCTCACCGCAGAAACTCTTACAATAATGAACTTTGAAATTAAGCATTTTATTGTTAAAATGTTCAATTCTGCCCTTTAAATGGCAAGAATGGAGGTATAGCCAATTTTTTCCCCAAAACTGAAACACAGAATTTGTGTAGGAAAAAATCTAATTTTTCCTTCATATGTAGAAATTTAATATCATAAAAAGGCAGTTACAGCTAGAACACAAATTTTACAACTTTTTCTTGAAAAAAAGAACAGAAATCACGGAAATAGAGCAGAACAGGAACTAAATGTGCTTTTAATTAGTTTTATTGCTTTCACCACTAAAATGTTAATAAGTATCATACAGGTATTTTAAAGGGAAAGAAATAAATTATATTTTCACTATGTTAACATTCTTGTGCTTCTTTTAATTGGAAATGTTAAGAATATGTGTTTATTTCAACTTCTCTATTGCCCTGTGATGGCTATGACCAATTTTAACACATATATACTCTACGTACACATCATGCAATGAAGAACTAAGAAATTAACAAAGATGTGGACCTTTTAGTTAAATTTGCAGTATCCTGGATATTTTTCTGAAACCCTATGGACCAAGAATAATTAAATAAATCCAAGGTAAATTACACTTCATCTACATAAGTATGCATCATGCATCATTTGTGCTCTGCTTAAATGAGGACTTCTCTGGCTGAAATTTGTGTGCGGATGAGTAAGGCAATTACTTGCCTCAAAGCCAGTCAATGTTTCTATTCATGTGCTGAAGAGAGTCTTTTTTTCCCCTTGTCTGTGAATACAGTAGTCAGTATCTGCAGCCTTCAACAGAATTTCCCCTCAGTACTCTAATTATAAACTGACCATCCCCCAATCTCTTTCAAAAGAAGTTGCTCTAAATGTTAATTTTGCCAGAATTACTGGAGAGTTTAAATCTAAATTTGATATTTTCTAAGTTTTGCATGTCATATTTTCATTCTCCAAGATATATAAAGGGCTTTTCCTGGTAGCTCAGGTGATAAAAAATTTCCCTGCAATGCAGAGGACCCAGGTTTGATTCCTGGGTTGGGAAGATCCCCTGGAGAAGGGAATGGCTACTCACCCCAGTATTCTTGCCTGGACAATTCCATGGACAGGAGCCCTATGGTCTACAGTCCATGGGGTCACAAATTCAATCAGCTTTAAGTCTGTGTTGGGGAAGAAATGGGCAGTGACAATCCACCTACCAAGAAAAGATAACCAACCTCCTGTCTGTCCCTCTGGAAAACCATCACTGCTTTGACCACATGATAGACATCATCAACTCACTTTCTTGTGATATTTTCTATGGTCTACAGTCCATGGGGTCACAAATTCAATCAGCTTTAAGTCTGTGTTGGGGAAGAAATGGGCAGTGACAATCCACCTACCAAGAAAAGATAACCAACCTCCTGTCTGTCCCTCTGGAAAACCATCACTGCTTTGACCACATGATAGACATCATCAACTCACTTTCTTGTGATATTTATAAGCATAAAAAAAAGCATTCTGGGAATTGAGGGTGCTTAATAGATGTCTCAAACCAATCATAAGTTCTCTCCTCATAAAATACGTTGATGTAAGGATTCTAAGTTACTAGTCACAAGTAATAAGCTTATCAAAAGAGACCCATGTCATTGCTCATTTTGTTAAGTTTTTTAGAAGAGATTTTTGAAGATAAATTTAAGAACAGTTATTCAAAGAATAAATGCTATAAGTACTGTTTGGAGGCTCTCTTCCTCAGAAAAGCAACAAACTAATGGGGATAGGGCAGAGAAAATAATTCTCCCAGGAATATCAGACCATCTGACCTGCCTCTTAAGAAATATGTATGCAGGTCAGGAAGCAACAGTTAGAACTGCACATGGAACAACAGACTGGTTCCAAATAGGAAAAAGAGTACGTCAAGGCTGTATATTGTCACCCTGCTTATTTAACTTATATGCAGAGTACATCATGAGAAACACTGGAATGGAAGAAACACAAGCTGGAATCAAGATTGCCGGGAGAAATATCAATAACCTCAGGTATGCAGATGACACCACCCTGATGGCAGAAAGTGAAGAGGAACTAAAAAGCCTCTTGAT
>SJYX01013661.1:264789-295887 GCA_006410675.1 Oreotragus oreotragus
TGATGCTTTTGAACTGTGGTGTTGGAGAAGACTCTTGAGAGTCCCTTGGACTGCAAGGAGATCCAACCAGTCCATTCTGAAGGAGATCAACCCTGGGATTTCTTTGGAAGGAATGATGCTAAAGCTGAAACTCCAGTACTTTGGCCACCTCATGCGAAGAGTTGACTCATTGGAGAAGACTTTGATGCTGGGAGGGATTGGGGGCAGGAGGAGAAGGGGACGACAGAGGATGAGATGGCTGGATGGCATCATGGACTCGATGGACGTGAGTCTGAGTGAACTCCGGAAGTTGGCGATGGACAGGGAGGCCTGGCGTGCTGCGATTCATGGGGTCACAAAGAGTCGGACACGACTGAGCGACTGAACTGAACTGGGGGTCACGAAGAGTCGGACACGACTGAGTGACTTTCACTTTCATGCCTAATTATTGAGTTTTTGTCATGAATGGTTGGTGAATTTTGTCCTTCTATGGATTACTTGGCTTAATTCCATGAATGCTGATATGTTTCCATTGTTATTTGGCTCAAAAATTTTTTGAGATTTCTTTGAGTGAGGGTCAACTAGTTGTATGTTGCTTATTATAAATGTGTGAATTTTCCTGATATTTTATTATTATTACCTTTTAATTTTTTTCTATCTTTATCAAATACTATACTCTATAATATCCCAATCCTTTAAAATTTATTGAGACCTATTTTGTTACCTAAGATATATTTTCCTTGGTAACTAAACTGTGTATACCTGTATATTCTGCTAGTTATCAATTAGATCAAATGAGTTGATAACTCATTCAAATCTTCTGCATCTTTACTGATTTTTGTCTACTTCTATCATTTACTGAAAAGAAGGCATCAAGGTCTTCTGTTCTGATTGTGGATTTGTATAGCTTTCTATTTTGTTATGTTAGTTTGGGCTTCATGTATCTGAGAACTTGGCTAGCAGATGTATATATACATAGGACCATTCTATCTTTTTGATAAATTGATCCTTTATTATTATGAAATCACCTTTTTTAAAATCTCTGTTAACTTTTGCTTCAGGTTACTCCTTTGGTGACATTAATACAGCCACACAAGTTTTTATACTCACTATTTACATACTATTTTCCATCTCTCCTGCCAACCTATTTGTGTCTTTATATTTAGAGTATACCTTCCCTGAACTTCATACAGATGGTTCTGGTGTGTGTGAACTGATGTGACAATCTTTGCTTTTTAATTGAAACAATTACCCAGTTGACATAGATGTTGATGTAATTGTTTATCATCTTGAATTTTTTGTAACAAGTTCTTTTTTGATTGTTACTCATTTCCTTCTCATTTTGGATTGTGTGTGTGTTTGACTTGCTGTATTTTAGTATTTTATTATATATCTTCTATTGAATTTTACCTATATTTTTACATTATGTTTTAGAAGTGCTTTTGTGAGTAATTTATGCATATCTTGCTTATCACAATCTACCTTGTAAATATAGTATATTCAGTTCAGTCGTTCAGTCATGTCCAACTCTTTGTGATCCCATGAATCACAGCACACCAGGCCTTCCTGTCCATCACTAACTCCCAGAGTTTACCCAAACTCATGTCCGTTGAGTCGGTGATGCCATCTAACCATCTCATCCTCTCTTGTCCCCTTCTCCTCCTGCCTTCAATCTTTTGCAACATCAGGGTCTTTTTAAATGAGTCAGCTCTTCACATCAGGTGGCCAAAATATTGAAGTTATTATAATATATATATATAATATAGTAATATACTATATATAATATAGTATGTATAATATACTATATTACTTTACTGTAATATAAGAAATTGCAATAATATAATTTTATTCACATCCCTACCACACTTTGAGTTATTGTTTTTATATATTTTACTTCTAAATGTTATAACCTCTCAAATACATTAAAATGTTCACTTTAAATAGTAAGTTGACATTAAAATAATTTAAGAAAGAAAAGAAATATTATGTTATGTTTAACTACATATTTACCACATGCAGTATTTTTCAAATTTTCCTTTATCTGAATTTCCATTAGGTTTTATTTCTTTTATCCCAAAGAACATTATTATTTATCATAGTGTAGATATGCTAGCAATGGTATTTCAGCTTCAATTTTTTTCTCAAAATGTCTTTATTTCAACTTAGATCTTAGAAGACATTTTTGTTGGAGATATTCTTGTTTGACAGATTTTTAAAGAAAATCTTTCATCAGCGTAAAGTTGCTATCCCATTATATCCTGCCTTCCATTGTGTCTCGTGAGACATTATCTGTCTTTCTTATTGTTCCTCTTATATAATGTGATGATGTCCTCAACTTCAATCCTTTGGCTATTTTTAAAGACTTTATTTTTACCTTCATGAAAGTCACTGTGCAAATATAAATATTTTTCCGCTTGTTTCTCTCCTTCCAAGGGTCAAATCTCTTCAAGTTTCTGTCTGCTTCTGATGTTGGTGTTGTGGTTAATTGCTAAGACGGGTCTTTTGTGACCCCATGGACTATAGCCTGTCGGGCTCCTCTGTCCATTGGATTTCCCAGGCAAGAATACTGGAGTGGATTAACATTTCCTTCTCTAGGGTGCCTTCCTGACCCAGGGATTGAACCTGTATCTCCTGCATCTCCTGCATTGATAGGCAGATTCTTTACTGCTGAGCCCCCCAGGAAAGCCCCCTGCTTATAACTTTTCAGTGTGATCAAATAGTTTCCAGAGTTTGTAATTGTTATCTTGAGGTTAGTCTAATAGAAGCTACTAAAGTATTACCTGAACACTTTATACTGTTTATGTAGTATTATAATTTTTTCATAATATTATTTTAGTGAACTTGTTTTCTCAGAGCAGCTTTAAGTTCATGGCAAAATTGAGTAGGCGCTACAGTGAGTTTCCATATACCTTCTGCTCCACACATGTATAGCTTCTATCATTAACCTTCTCCACCAGACTGGTACATGTATTACAATTGATGAACCTACGTTGACACATCATTATCACCTAACTCTGTAGTTTACATTGAGGCCCTTTTGGTGTTATACATTTCAGGGATTTGGACAAATTTGCCATTTGAGGTATCCACCATGATAATATCCTACATGGTAGTTTCACTGCCCTAAAAGTCTCTGTACCCTGCCTATGCATCTCTCCCTCTCCACTAAACCCTGGCAAACACTAATCTTTTTACTGTCTCTATAGTTTTGCCTTTTACAAATTATCATCACATAGTTGGAATCATACCATATGCAGCATTTTCAGACAGGCTTCTCTCACTTAGTAATATGCATTAAATTTTCGTAGCCTCAAAGCTCATTTCTTTTGAGTGCTGAATAATATATTCCATTGTCTGGGTGTACTATAGTTTATCTGTAACTTCATAACATTTTCATATACAATTCTTACTCTCCACAATTTATTTTCATTCTATTATTTTATATTTTATAGATGACAGCACTCATATTTGAAAGACAAAGTGACCTCAAATACAATGAATAAGCATTGAAGAAATTAGAAATAAAACTTTAAAAAATGGAATATGAACAAGTTATCCTGTCCTGGGTATTTTGCTAAAGCAGTCCTCTTTGCCTTGGATGCCAATATAAAGGCTGAAAGTGAAAGTCACCCAGTTGTGTCAGACTCTTTGTAACTCCATGGCCCATAGCCTGCCAGGCTCCTCTGTCCATGGAATTCTGCAGACAAGAATATTAGAGTGGGTAGCCATTCCCTTCTCCAGGGAATCTTCCCAACCCAGGGATCAAACCCAAATCTCCCATATTGCAGGCAGATTCTGTACCATTTGAGCCACCAGGGAAGCCTACTGCTTGTCAATTTCATTCTAATCATTTTAATGTTTAGATCACTAATTCCAGTCAGTTAGATTCTAATCATCTTTTCGGACTCACTTTACATGTTATCTCCTAGTTTAAATTATGTTTAGATTTATCATTCTATTTCTCAGTACTTTTTCCCCATTTATATTTTTATTATAATAATAAATTAGATATTTTGTGCATGTATATTAGTTTAATATGTGTCTCTTTTGATATAGTAAGCAATAAGAGAACACCAAGATCTGTTTTACTCATGCCTAAAACAGGGACTGACATAAATTATGCACTCAATAAACATTTGTTTAATAAAGGAATACTTTTGTTGTCTTTCTGATCTATCAGGATATTTCTGTGTTAAATCTAAGAGCTAGGGCCAAGTTCTTAGCACACTTATATAATTAGTTGAAGATAAAAAGTTGGGTTTGAGAATTTAGTTTGAAGGCTACTTTAAGACCTCAATATGTTAATTTTTATATCTAGAATATTTTGCAGTATTTCTTTTTATCTCTTAGATATAAAAAGATGAATTAGTTCTGAGAAAAGCAAAGAAATCTATTTGTAGATTTGTAAGTTTGTCACTTAGACACTTGTAGGGCATAATAAAATTTAAAAATTATTTATGATACACAGAAGCCAGCATTTAGTCATAATTATTTTTCAAAAGTTAAAACAATCTCAATGCAATAATTAAAACCTTTATAAAGAACTCTCTTTATGTTAAAGAACCCCCTTTTAATATAGAACTTCAAGAGACTGAAATGATTAAACATTTCAGTGCTATGAAAAAATCGAATGTAAACTTTTGCTGTCATGAAAACAACACAGGGCTCTGGAATAGAGAATGACTTTGACAGGTTGGTATGTGTGTTGATGATTGGGGTGGACTCCTGCAGATGAAGTGATCAGGAAAGAACCATTTGAGGAGATTAATGTTTGAGTCAAGCCCTGAATTATGAAAGGGACCAGCGTTGTTAAGCTCTTTAGGAAGCTTTGCCAAGGAGAAGGAGAGGCTTAAAAAAAATCTGTGAGTGCAGAAGCTTGGAGGAGTCAAGAGACAGAAAGAAGTTTGGTGTTCCTAGACTCTAAAGCATAGTAACAGTGGTATTTGATGAACACCAGGAAGCAGGCAGAACCTAGATCTTTAGAGATTTGAAAGCATTGTCTATTGTCAGGAGTCTGAATTTTATTCTAAAAGCAATGGCAGTAGAACATGGCTACGTCTTTATTGCTAATCCAAAATAAGAGAGTAGCAGACACACTGCAGTTAACAAATCTGGCTTTTGCATGGGCAGGCTCTGCAGCAGAGAATCCACCTGCAGTGCAGGAGACATGGGCAGGAGACGCAGGTGATCTCTGGGTCAGGAAGGTCCCCTGGAGCAGGAAATGGCAACCCACTCCAGTGTTTTTGCCTGGAAAATCCCAATCCGCAGAGCTGCAAAAGAGTCAGACACGACTGGGCGACTAAACAACAAGTGGATGAACACTTCTTGGATTTTGTTGATATCACTCGAGGGACCCTGAGTTAAACATTTTCATGGTTTTAATTAAAACACTAACTATCAATTATTTATGGATTTCATGGAGCCTTTATAGGTACACTCTGATTTATTCCTCAGTGCTGATGAACTGGTATTCATATGATCATTGATATACAGCTGAGGAAAGCAAGAGAGAAGTTGAGTGACTTAGATTATTTCTAAGTACTCAACATACATTTATTGAACAAGTACTGTGTCACATTGGAACAATGGTAAATTAATCAAATTCCTGTCCTCATGGAACTTACATTCTAGCAGGGAAGAGAAACAACAAACAAATACTTATATAATGACACACCATGGAGTAGTACATGTTCACAAGCAGAATAAAGCAGGGTAAGGGGAGAGAGAGAAGGGAGAGGGGCTATTGCAGACAGGGTAGTCTAGCAAAGCCTCTGTGAGGAGATCCTTGAATTAAATAAGGCTGGAGGAGAGGAGGGAATTATACAAATATCCGGAAACTGAAACCAAGTCTTTAAATCTAAATCCCACACTTCTGGCAAAACTCACCTACAGGTTTCTGAGGTCAAAAATCCCACCAAGGGGCTTTAAAAATTACAGTTACAATGTTAGTAAGTAAAACTATAACAGCTTGCTCATGAGCCTCTACTTCTAGTTTAATCACCTGTGGTTTCGTTCTGTCATGTTAAGGTTAACCCAGTCTTTTAGGGTCAGGGAGCTTTGCAGTTTTCCTCTCCTAGTTCTTCTCCCTCCTCTGGTTCCAGATCACATCGAGTCTGTTCTGGCAAGACTAGCATAGAACATGGTACTGGGGATCCGCAATGTCCTCCGGTCTTCCCTCTTCTCTGCTGACTTAGACTTGGACAGTCTGCTCTTGTCCTTGCTGTGCTCACTGCTGATGACTCAAGTCTGTCTTCTTGGCCTGAGCAATGCAGGGCAATTGCTCCCTGCAGCCTGGCCACTCTTCTTGCTGACTGCTCTGGCCAGGCAGATAAATGGAGTTGATTGATGACTCTGTTCCAACTCTGGAGTTTTCCACTCTGCAGCCCTCTGCTCCAGAGTGACTTGGTCTCCAGGGCCCTGTGGAGCTCCCAGCCAGCTTCCAGCTCAATCTCAGTTCCCCACAGGGAGTTGAAGTGCCTTCTGGGTCTCTCCTCTGCCACACTGTAGCTGAGGGAAACTCTGACCTAGAAAGGAGCAAGACTGGGAGTCTTTTTCTTAATTCCCAGCTCTCTTTCAACTATACTAATTTTTGTCTCTTTTTAAGTGAGTAGTTGTTGTTCATATCATAACAGGCTATCCTCATTTTTATTTTGTTTCATTTTTAAATGCTCACAAGAGACAAACAAGTGTTATTCATTTATGAGGGCTGAACGCAAGAGACAGTTTTGATTTAACTCCCACAAAGATTTGGCTTAGAAGATGAGTAGCTAAAGCTTAGAGGATGCAGGTCATTGAATGAACCATAGAAAAAGGTGCCTGCAGACCTGTTAGACAGGAATCTCTCTCAGTGCCATTTCAGAGACTCAAGGAAGAGACGGATGAGTGGGAAGTTTTCTTTGAAGTAAGAGGAAGCCATTCATCTTGGGCACCCATCCCTCTTGATGGATGAGGAAACCAGAGCATTATAAATTAGTGTGGATGGGGGATTAAACAGTGATGTAGACATTCCATACATAGATAACATTTTTTTTTTTTTCCAAATGCTTCGTTGTAGACACACCTGTTTACATTAACTTTCAATAAATCTGGTCTTTGTTTTTTAGGGCAGATTTTGGGAGATGGGTTATCCTGACTTGATAATAAGTAAAACATTAGGAAGAAGATGATTTAATTAGAGTTCAGGTATTCTTTTAGAACTGAATAAAATATAGTTAGTATATTTTACATGAGACTTACATCTCATAAAATATAAGTGATAAAATGATAAATACTAGTGGAGGCAGTAGAAAACGTCCTGCCTTTGTCAACAAATATCATCTTTAAGTGTATCAGCTTACTTTTAACTATTTGGTTAAGCAGTCATTAACAGGTTGCTGACCATTAAAAACTTACTCCTCCAAAAGTGGGCTTCCCTTGTGGCTCAGACAGTAAAGTATCTGCCTGCAACGCAGGAGACCTGGCTTCAATCCCTGGGTCAGGAAGAGTCCCTCGAGAAGGGAATAGCAACCCACTCCATTATTCTTGCCTGTAGAATGCCATGGACAGAGGAGCCTGGCAGGTTGCAAACAGTCGGACACAGCTGAGCAACTAACACACACACACCTCCAAAAGTACCAACAGTTACTAGTATACACAGGCACATAAACTAAGTGATGTTAGCAAGTCGATCCTTCCTGTTTTATGACTGATTTCCCAAACAGAAACCCCAGTGTAAAGTCTTGAATTTCAAAGTACTCAGATATATATTTGATAAATAAATATTTAACTATAATCCTCAATCCAGAGTAGTAATATGATGTGTTGGGGAAAATATATACGAATATAAAGATTATATATATATTCACGTGTGACACACACACACACATAAAGATTAATTGTTCCCTTCCCTTTGGTTAAAAAGAGGGTGTGTTGAGAGAGATATGAATTAGGAGAGAGGAAAAAGAAAATCAGAATTGGCTCTTAGAAAGGATCTGATAAATTTTCATTGAACTGTTAACAATTAAATATATTTAGTGGGTCATAAGGAGAAGGCAATGGCACTCCACTCCAGTACCCTTGCCTGGAAAATCCCATGGATGGAGGAGACTGGTAGGCTGCAGTCCATGGGGTCGCTAAGAGTCCGACATGACTGAGTGACTTCACTTTCATGCATTGGAGAAGAAAATGGCAACCCACTCCAGTGTTCTTGCCTGGAGAATCCCAGGGACGGGGGAGCCTGGTGGGCTGCTGTCTATGGGGGCGCACAGAGTCAGACATGACTGAAGTGACTTAGCAGCAGCAATGGGTCAGAAGTTNCCTTAAATCTATTTCTCACTTCCACTGTATAATCATAAGGGATTTGATTTAGGTCATACCTGAATGGTCTAGCGGTTTTCCCTACTTTCTTCAATTTAAGTCTGAATTTGGAAATAAGGAGTTCATGATCTGAGCCACAGTCAGCTCCTGGTCTTGTTTTTGTTGACTGTATAGAGCTTCTCCATCTTTGGCTGCAAAGAATATAATCAATCTGATTTCAGTGTTGACCATCTGGTGATGTCCATGTGTAGAGTCTTCTCTTGTGTTGCTGGAAGAGGGTGTTTGCTATGACCAGTGCATTTTCTTGGCAAAACTCTATTAGTCTTTGCCCTGCTTCATTCCACATTCCAAGGCCAAATTTGCCTGTTACTCCAGGTGTTTCTTGACTTCCTACTTTAGCATTCCAGTCCCCTAGAATGAAAAGGACATCTTTTTTGGGTGTTAGTTCTAAAAGGTCTTGTAGGTCTTCATAAAACCGTTCAACTTCAGCTTCTTCAGCATTACTGGTTGGGGCATAGACTTGGATAACTGTGATATTGAATGGTTTGCCTTGGAAACGAACAGAGATAATTCTGTCGTTTTTGAGAATGCATCCAAGTACTGCATTTTGGACTCTTTTGTTGACCATGATGGCTACTCCATTTCTTCTGAGGGATTCCTGCCCACAGTAGTAGATATAATGGTCATCTGAGTTAAATTCACTCTTATTTCTATAAGTTTGATTTGTTTAGATTTCATATATAAGTGATATCATATAGTATTTGCCTTTCTCTCTCTGACTTATCTTACTTAGCATAGCCCTCAAGGTCCATCCATGTTGTCAAAAATGGCAGGATTTCCTCCTTTCTCAATGCTGAAAAATATTCCATTGTATGTACATAACTATACCCATCGTCTTTATCCATTCATCCATGGACGGACACTGGTTGTATCCATATCTTAGCTAATGAGATTAATGCTTCAGTGAATATCTGCTTGAGATCCTGATTTAATATTCTTTCACATATTCCCAGAAGTGGGATTGCTGAATCCTACAATATTTCTGTTTCACACTTTTTGATGAATCCTCATACTGTTTTCCATAGTGGCTGTACTAATTTATTCCTGCCAAAAGTGCACAAGCGTTCCCATTTCTGTACATCCTCATCAACACTTGTTATTTCTTGTCTTTTTTTGATATCATTCTGATAGGTGTAAAACAATATCTCAATCTAATTTTCTATTCTCAACTAATGATTAGGGATGTTGAGCATGTATTCCTGTACCTATTGCCCATTTGTATGTTTCCTTTGAAAAACTGTCTATTCAGGTCCTCTATCCACTATTCAATCAGATTTTGGGTTTTTTTGTTTGTTTGTTTGTTTTTGGTTTTGTTATACAGTTGTATGAGTTTCTTACATACTTGGAATATTAATTCTTTATAAGATATAAGATTTGCAAATAATTTGTTCCAAGGAAAAATATTTTTTTATTATAGTTTTCCATGGTAAAAAAATTCCCTATCTGGTTTCCTCAATTTGGCTGTTAAAAGGAAGATAAAGGATATCAAAAAAAAGTACTTGATGAAAGCCAGGGCTTGCTCCTTCATCACAAACAGAGATTTACAGATGTCTGTACTGATTCAGACTCGATGATTAAACATGAACTTTCATAAGATCACTCAGGATATATGAATTCAGCATAACTGTCCTTCTCCTCACCTTCTTTTTCTCTCCTTTTAAAAGATTATTTCTAAATCTCCATTTGACCTCGCTCCTCTTACTAGATGCATTACTCTAATGATGTCTGTGCTATACGTTCCACAGTTTCTGAACAGCTCAACATTTCCCTTTATTCTTCCCTTTCCAGAAGATTTTATGTACAACATAATGGTACCACAGTAAATTTAGGGAATAAAGAAAAATAATGCTTTCTTGTGGTTGAATCATAAAAACAGAACTGGCCCCAGTTTGTGAAGAGCAACACTGCCTATATTCTGCCTAGATTGTTATAGGTAGAGAAGATCTTCAGCAAACAGAAGGAGGTAATATGCAGCAGTGCTCTCCTAGTGATCCTCTAGACACAAAAATTCCTATTGAAGAAATGAATGTATAAGAGAATACAGGGCTAAGATTATCAAGTATCTTAAATTTAAAACCAGTTTTCCTTGCTCTGGTTTCATGTTCACGAAGCAACTTCTAGATGTTCATTTAACTTCCCTGAAAAGTCTGCCAATAAGGACAGAAAGGCTTGACCAAACTTATCCAAGTCCTACATGCTGCAAGGTCATTTTTCTAGATCAATTTATACCTTAGCAATGTGGTTTCTTTGCCAGTCTCTATACTGTTGCTTAATACGAATCCACACCCAAGAGGTAGATGCATTTAATACGATTTTAAGCATCAGTATATCTATTCCCCAAACCTGAGTAGCAGATCTTGTCTTTAGGTGAATCCTTCAAAATAAAAGGAATGTTATGAGAAATGAAGATCAACCAGTTGATTTCACTGGGTGACAGTTCAACTTGGTGTTCACTTGCCTTTCAAACTTTCATAGTAGACACATATCATAGATCTAGTTATCATTCTCAGTAAGGTATTTACCAACATCCCAGCATAATATACATAATATGACAATGTTCAGATCATCAGTAAAAGAAAGTGCTTCAATTTGATACCTACATGTTCAGCAGATATAGGAAACAATCTTTTGGTAAAACAATAACCAAAAAATATATTATACCTGTAATCCACTAAGACTATGCTCCCCAAATTTTGCTACACATCACTTTGGAGATCCCAGCAGCATGGCAAAGATATGGTAAGATGCAGAATAAATTCAAAATCCATTCACTGAGAATCCATTCTACCTGAACATTTGATGTGTACAAGTTTTTTACCTAATGAATATATTAAGATATGCTCTTTTAAAGTAAGTAAGATTTATCATGCAGAGCAACAGCTATATGATATGTTTTAAAGACAAATAATTTAAACCTCAAAGATATTTCAAGAAATAAACATATTCAGTCTGTAGCCTTCCTTGTTACTATTTAGTAGGCATGTTTGAAAAATGCTGCTCTAAAATAAGATCAAAACAGTTTACACTATATATTATATATACAGTGTATACAGAAATACCAGGCTGGATGAATCACAAACTGAAATCCAGATTGCCAGGAGAAATATCAACAACTTTAGATATATAGATGATACCATTCTAATTGCAGAAAGTGAAGAGGAACTAAACAGCTGCTTGACGAGGGTGAAAAAGGAGAGTGAAAAAGTTCCTTAAAACTCAACATTCAGAAAACTAAGATCATGGCATCCAGTCCCATCACTTCATGCAAATAGATGGGGAAATAATGGAAACAGTGTCAGACTTTATTTTCTTGGGCTCCAAAATCACTGTGGATGGTGACTGCAGCCATGAAATTATAAGACACTTGCTCCTTAGAAGGTAAGCTATGAAAAAACCTAGACAACACATCAAAAAACAAAGACATTACTTTGCCAACAAAGGTCCACCTAGTCAAGGCTATGGTTTTTCCAGTAGTCATGGATGGATGTGAGAGTTGGACTATAAAGAAAGCTGAGCATGAAGAATTGATGCTTTTGAACTGTGGTGTTGGAGAAGACTCTTGAGAGTCCCTTGGACTGCAAGGAGATCCAACCAGTCCATCCTAAAGGAGATCAGTCCTGGATGTTCATTGGAAGGACTGATGTTGAAGCTGAAACTCCAATACTTTGGCCAGCTGATGAGAAGAACTGACTCATTTTTAAAAGACCCTGATGCTAGGAAAGATTGAAGGTGTGGAGAAGGGGATGACAGAGGATGAGATGGTTGGATGGCATCACTGACTCAATGGACATGAGTTTGAGTAAACTCCAGGAGTTGGTGATGGACAGGGAGACCTGGCATGCTGCAGTCCA
Source organism: Oreotragus oreotragus (assembly GCA_006410675.1). Lineage (NCBI taxonomy): Eukaryota > Metazoa > Chordata > Mammalia > Artiodactyla > Bovidae > Oreotragus > Oreotragus oreotragus. The sequence continues at coordinate 276,975 of SJYX01013661.1, forward strand.
TGGGGTCGCAGAGTCAGACATGACTGAGCGACTGAACTGAACTGAAACCCAAGTAATTTGGGTGCCTTAGAGAAACCAGAGACAAACTTACTGCACGTACATAATTATCGATGTGTTGTGACTTAAGGAAAAAACAAATGTCTTTCCCCAAACATACACTATATCAATTTAGAAAGATGTTGACTAATCCTGTATCTTTTGGTTTAGGCTATTTTCAGCTTTCTCAAGGCTATTTTCAACTTTGATCTCATCTCTGCTTTAGTTTAGGTCTCAAATACATGCATCAACCTATATTCTTGAATGGTTTAATAAGATTTGAGCCAATCTTCACATATAGGTCCTGTATGCCCAGAAGCATTGTAGTAGATCATATGACTTCAGGAAATTTTCTGCCAAATATTTGTGTATGACAATTCCTTTTGTATCAAAAGTATGTCAAAACTGGATACTCTTGATCACACACACAGTTATTAAGTCCAGGATTCCAACAAAGTCCAAAGAATATTGGGGCCTTCAGAGAGCACTGTTTATAAAAGTCATGATTATCAAAATGCTTTTTAAAAAAAATAATTTATTTTTCAACTATTCTTACCAGAATAGACTAGGATTTTCTTACCATTGTCTTAGAACTTCTACTTTCTTATCCAATATTTTATTATTACAATTTTTAAACATATAAAAAAATGGGAGAAAATGAAAAGTGAATAGCTACACACCCAGCAGCTAGATTTCAGAATTATTAACTTGCTCTTTATGGAATTAACTTTTTTGGTGAAATTTACATAGAGTAAAATGTACAAATCTCACATGAATCAAATACCAGTATTTTTCGTTTGCCTTGATAATTATCTCTTTTAAATTTCATTGAAATCTCCATGGATCCTACCCTTACTCCATTTTCTGATATGAACACACTGGGGTTTGCTAATCCCTTGTTCTGTTTAAACACATCCTTAATAATTTCATGAATGCTGAATTTATAGTCCTATATTTTCTACCTTTCCAGAGTAAAGAAATCCAATTATTAAAAATCTCATCATTTTTCCAAGATCACAATACATACTTGAATTTGTATTCCTGAGTATTTCAGTAAGAATTGAGCAAACTCTCATATAGAGAGGTCTTCACACGGAAGCAGGAAATGTAAATTTGATTGACTGCCATTGCCCATCTGATTTGTAACAAATCAGTGTCGTGTGACTTCAGGAAATTTTTTCAAAAGGATGTGGGCACTATAATTCCTTTGCTCTCAGAAAAGGAAAGGCAAAAAAAAAGAAACTCAGTCTTGTCCGACTCTTGGCAATCCCATGGACTATATAGTCCATGGAATTCTCCAGGCCACAATACTACAGTGGGTAGCCTTTTCCTTCTCCAGGGGATATTCCCAACCCAGGGATCTAACCCAGGACTCCTGCATTGCAGGTGGATTCTTTACCAGCTGATCCAAGAGGGAAGCCCATTGCTATCAGAATCACATTGATACTGGCTACCTTTTCAGTGATCTTATTCATTTTTCATGGATAGTAAAAACAACAGTAAAATGACCATCAAAATAATGAGCATTTTTATAGAGCTTAACAATAAACTTCATTCTCTCCTTCTCTATACTCCTTCTCTCTTTGTTCCCTCTCATCACCCCTAATCCATACCCACATCTCCTTCCTCCACACACACCCTCTATTCCTTTCCTTAAATTCTATTCTAATTGCCATTGTGAAGAATGAGTCAATACTGGTTCAATGTTCAGCCTTCTGCTTATATACATATATATTTTTTTCACTTTAAACTTCACAGGACACTAACACAGAAAAATAAATCATATTTAATAACTTCAATGTGAAAATGATGTGACTCTACATGTATATCATAAAAGGAAATATAGTTAAATTTGTGTAAATCTAACAGGATCTCAGGAAGAATTAAATCCTGTTTCCCTTATTTAGAAGCAAAAATATTAGCACAAAAATTGCATCAGCCAAAAATCTCTCCAAATATTATTAAAAGTTATTGCTTTGTAAACTTTAATGATGTTTTCACACCAGTGTTAGAACCCATAATAACTCTTTCTCAGAGAATTTTATTATAAAAATAAAGCACTGGGGCTGTTTCCTCCTGGAGTAATGAAAAAAAGAGCAAATACAAATAAATAAGTAAAGACTATGATTTAAAACTTAACAGTTTATTTATTAGAGCTAATGTAAAAGTTTGCCTAAATAATATATGGAAATGTAAGTTCAGCATACAGCATGCATAAAAATTAACATACATATGTTAACTTGTGAAAAAGAAATAAAGGCAATAAAGAAACTACAGATAAAGAAAATGCTTCATTAACTACAATGGGTCATTACTTTATTTCCATTTATATTTTAATCACAAATTGTAACTGTGACTACAGGGCAAAGAGAAGCAGTTATAATGTAATTACATATGGAAACCACAAAGCAAATTGTTCTTGGGTTTTATTTGTAGCAACTGTAGCTTTAGGTACAAGACTCTGAGACAGTAGAAAGTAAGGCCCTTTTTTCCATTCCTACAAAAAAGAGAGAGCCAGAAAGGAGGACTGACCAATTTGACAATGTTTTTTGCTTGCTGAGATCAATCAATCTCTAATCCACCAAGTGTGGTACTGCTTACATGCTTGAAATGAAAAGGGTTTCATCTAACAATGGGATGCCTTTCCTCATTGGGGGTCTATGTAGAAAGGTCACCAGTGTACTTGCACACGTTCCAAAGAATTTTAAAAATAAGTCAACACATATATAATTATCCCTCTTACTATACCTTCACTTTTATTCTCTATTATATGTTCTCTAATACCTGCATTTGGATATCACAATTCTAATATTATTGGTAATGTATCTTTCAGCTTATGAAATAGTGGCTGTTAGTTATCTTTCTGAAAACTGAAGAAAACTCTTGAGAGTCCCTTGGACTGCAAGGAGATCCAACCAGTCCATCCTAAAGGAAATCAACCCTAAATATTCATTTTAAAGACAGATTCTGAAGCTGAAGCTCCAATACATTGGCCACATGATGCAAACAGCTGACTCATTGGAAACGATCCTGATGCTGGAAAAGATTGAAGGCAAAAGGAAAAGAGGGCACGAAAGATGACACAGTTAGACAGCATCACTGACTAAATGGACACAAATCTGAGCAAACGCTAGGAGACAGTGAAGGACAGAGAGGTCTGGTGTGTTGAAGTCCATGGGGTCGCAAAGAGTTGAACGCGACTAGTGACTGAACAATAAGGTGATATGCGAAAGAGCAGTGGTTAAGAAACTGGGTGTCACTGTAGAAAGACATGGACCCAGGACTCGCTGTGCTATTCATCTAAAGTTATGGCTAAATTTCTGAAGCTTTGATCTCTCCATTCACACCTTCAGAGTGTTGCTGTGGGGTTTAAATGAGTTAATGAGTTTTAAGCTCCGAGCACAGAGCCAAGCATGTTATGGACATACATTTAACTATTGTGATAATTAATTGCAAGTCCACACTTCAGATGTTAAAACAGAATGAATAGGAAACATCACTGAGAACCTAAGAATTTGACATAAATGGGCTATGGCTACAGTTTGGAAGAAAAATTACATTTTAAGGGAAATAAGAGCATCCATTTTACTTTATTTTACTTTACAGTACTCTATTGGTTTTGGAATACATTAAAAAACAAAAACAAAAACAAATAAAGTTATCCCAGTTTAAAAAAAAAATCACCAACTTGCAAAAATAAATAAATAAATAAGGGAAATAAGAATAAAGAGAAGTAATGTAAAGGATAAAGTAGAAATTAATGTGACATTGATGATTGGATGGTATCACTGACTCAATGGACATGAGTTTGAGTAAATTCTGTGAGTTGGTGATGGACAGGGAGGCCTGGCGTGCTGCAGTCCATGGAGTCGCAAAGAGTCAAACACATAAGGGAAATAAGAATAAAGAGAAGTAATGTAAAGGATAAAGTAGAAATTAATGTGACATTGATGATTGGATGGTATCACTGACTCAATGGACATGAGTTTGAGTAAATTCTGTGAGTTGGTGATGGACAGGGAGGCCTGGCGTGCTGCAGTCCATGGAGTCGCAAAGAGTCAAACACAACTGAGTGACTGAATTGAACTGAACTGAATGTGACATGAACATTTAAACCCATTAGTTCTCCCTCACTGGAGCCTCTTCCTTTGTGTGGTACCCTGGACAGGGAATGTTGTTGCCTGCCATTCTAGTAAACAAAAATAGGTGCCCACCATCCCACTTCTAGGAAAGCTCTATATGGCTCAGACAGTAAAGAATCTGCCTGCAGTGCAGAAGACCTAGGTTCGATCCCTGGGTTGGGAAGATCTTCTGGAGAAGGGAATGGCAACCCTCTCTGGTATACTTGACTAGAAGATTCCATGGGCAGAGGAGGCTGGCAGGCTACAGTCCAACATGACTGAATGACCAAGCACCAAAGTACATCCTACTTCTATACCGGATCAAGTCATTAGTCACTACAGNTAAAAATTAACATACATATGTTAACTTGTGAAAAAGAAATAAAGGCAATAAAGAAACTACAGATAAAGAAAATGCTTCATTAACTACAATGGGTCATTACTTTATTTCCATTTATATTTTAATCACAAATTGTAACTGTGACTACAGGGCAAAGAGAAGCAGTTATAATGTAATTACATATGGAAACCACAAAGCAAATTGTTCTTGGGTTTTATTTGTAGCAACTGTAGCTTTAGGTACAAGACTCTGAGACAGTAGAAAGTAAGGCCCTTTTTTCCATTCCTACAAAAAAGAGAGAGCCAGAAAGGAGGACTGACCAATTTGACAATGTTTTTTGCTTGCTGAGATCAATCAATCTCTAATCCACCAAGTGTGGTACTGCTTACATGCTTGAAATGAAAAGGGTTTCATCTAACAATGGGATGCCTTTCCTCATTGGGGGTCTATGTAGAAAGGTCACCAGTGTACTTGCACACGTTCCAAAGAATTTTAAAAATAAGTCAACACATATATAATTATCCCTCTTACTATACCTTCACTTTTATTCTCTATTATATGTTCTCTAATACCTGCATTTGGATATCACAATTCTAATATTATTGGTAATGTATCTTTCAGCTTATGAAATAGTGGCTGTTAGTTATCTTTCTGAAAACTGAAGAAAACTCTTGAGAGTCCCTTGGACTGCAAGGAGATCCAACCAGTCCATCCTAAAGGAAATCAACCCTAAATATTCATTTTAAAGACAGATTCTGAAGCTGAAGCTCCAATACATTGGCCACATGATGCAAACAGCTGACTCATTGGAAACGATCCTGATGCTGGAAAAGATTGAAGGCAAAAGGAAAAGAGGGCACGAAAGATGACACAGTTAGACAGCATCACTGACTAAATGGACACAAATCTGAGCAAACACTAGGAGACAGTGAAGGACAGAGAGGTCTGGTGTGTTGAAGTCCATGGGGTCGCAAAGAATTGGATGCGACTAGTGACTGAACAATAAGGTGATAGGCGAAAGAGCAGTGGTTAAGAAACTGGGTGTCACTGTAGAAAGACATGGACCCAGGACTCGCTGTGCTATTCATCTAAAGTTATGGCTAAATTTCTGAAGCTTTGATCTCTCCATTCACACCTTCAGAGTGTTGCTGTGGGGTTTAAATGAGTTAATGAGTTTTAAGCTCCGAGCACAGAGCCAAGCATGTTATGGACATACATTTAACTATTGTGATAATTAATTACAAGTCCACACTTCAGATGTTAAAACAGAATGAATAGGAAACATCACTGAGAACCTAAGAATTTGACATAAATGGGCTATGGCTACAGTTTGGAAGAAAAATTACATTTTAAGGGAAATAAGAGCATCCATTTTACTTTATTTTACTTTACAGTACTCTATTGGTTTTGGAATACATTAAAAAACAAAAACAAAAACAAATAAAGTTATCCCAGTTTAAAAAAAAAATCACCAACTTGCAAAAATAAATAAATAAATAAGGGAAATAAGAATAAAGAGAAGTAATGTAAAGGATAAAGTAGAAATTAATGTGACATTGATGATTGGATGGTATCACTGACTCAATGGACATGAGTTTGAGTAAATTCTGTGAGTTGGTGATGGACAGGGAGGCCTGGCGTGCTGCAGTCCATGGAGTCGCAAAGAGTCAAACACAGCTGAGTGACTGAATTGAACTGAACTGAATGTGACATGAACATTTAAACCCATTAGTTCTCCCTCACTGGAGCCTCTTCCTTTGTGTGGTACCCTGGACAGGGAATGTTGTTGCCTGCCATTCTAGTAAACAAAAAAAGGTGCCCACCATCCCACTTCTAGGAAAGCTCTATATGGCTCAGACAGTAAAGAATCTGCCTGCAGTGCAGAAGACCTAGGTTCGATCCCTGGGTTGGGAAGATCTTCTGGAGAAGGGAATGGCAACCCTCTCTGGTATACTTGACTAGAAGATTCCATGGGCAGAGGAGCCTGGCAGGCTACAGTCCAACATGACTGAATGACCAAGCACCAAAGTACATCCTACTTCTATACCGGATCAAGTCATTAGTCACTACAACTGGCCATCAAAGCTACCTGCTGGGGGAGTCCAGGATGGAGAAAAACAGGAAGTACTCTGTGCTTTGGATACTTGCCCTAGATAGCTGAGATGTATACCCAAGAAACAACTTCAATGAGTGCCAATTCTTGCATCTTTCTCATACAAAGAAAAGTACTAAAATTATTAACTTGAGATGTTTGTTCTTTGTAAATAGCATTAATCTTTTGATGTCCAATTACATTTTTTCTGCACAAAAAACACCTCCTGTATAACCTGGGTCATTACTTACCTCTCTGGAATAGTTCCTCAGGGCTATCTTAGAGGACATCTCTGGGATATGATTCTCAGTATGATCTCCAAATAAACTTAACTATCAAATGTTAGGGTTTTTTTCTATCAACATACATTAGAGGTACAGGTTTATAAAATAAATATTTTAACTTGTAGATTTCCTTTGCCTTGAACCTATTTCAGAAGCATCTATTTCCTATAGCAACACTGTAACAAGGCTTTATTCTAACAACAAAAATATATTTACTTTCTCTTTCCCACTGAGCCAAAAGCTGGTATGTCCTATTTTATTGTAACTGATTAACATTTACAACACAGATAATACCATGTACCATTAATTAACAGTGCAGGAAAAATTACTTGGTGCCTAAAGGTCTGACAGGTTAAAATATTAGGTCTTTTTTTTTTTACTTCCTAAGGCCACTCAGAGAATACAAACAAAGAATTCACAGTGCTTTCAAAAGATAATGCATTAAAGATAAATTGATAGGCTCTCTCTGTTCAGCTGGCTTAACAGAAACACGACTATGTTAAACAAATGTGGGTGTTACAAAAAACAGGCTTATTGTGAAAGTAATTTTCACATGTCACCAAAAATTAATAGGGTAGGTAGTTAACAGCCATGATTACACAGAAACTAAGCAAAAATTTTCAGCACATTGATCTAGATTCTCCTTCTTTCTGTGAATTTTTACTCAAAATTGATGTAAATTTTGATATTGAAGAGAAAATGAGAGTAATTTTGCTTATAATTAAAAGACAACCACAACTCAGTGTCATATGCATACACACTCGGGGTGTATCTCTATTTTTAGAGATTGTCAGACTGATCAGAAATCAAGGCTGGTTATTCGATCCTTCCCTGATCCAGTCAATGGCACCTTCAGACAGAATTTAAACACTAAACTTCGATTAGTGTTTAACTAGACTGATTAATCAGTCAAAATCTCTAATAAAATTGTACCATATACTTCACACCTAAGATAAACAAGCACGAGTTATTAAGAGTGACTACTTATTTGAACTTAAAGCAATGTGACCAACCTAAAACAGTAAATAATAAAAAAGTTAGCATGAAGGGACTTCCCTGGTGGTCTAGTTGTTAAGAATTTTCCTGCCAATGCATTCATTGGACATGGGCTCAATCCCTGGTCAGGGAACGAAGATCCCATATGCTGCCAGGCAGCTAAACCTTCACACTGAAACTATTGAGCCTGCATACTGCAATGAATATTCCATGTGAGGCAACTAAGAAACTGATGCAGCCAAATTAATAAATAAAAACAGAAACAGCATGAGGAGAGTCAGTCGACATAAAATTTCAGGAGGTAGTTATCACTTTCTCATGGCTAGAATTTCAAAACTGTCCATCCAAAAATGTAATATTCTGTATCACAGATTTTGTCATTCAATAATTTCAGTCTGATTATAAAATTTATTAGTTCAGTTCAGTTTAGTCGCTCAGTTGTGTCTGACTCTTTGCAATCCCATGGACTGCAGCATGCAAGGCCTCCCTATCCATCACCAACTCCCGGATCTTACGCAAACTCAAGTCCATTAGTCGGTGATGCCATCCAACAATTTCATTCTCTGTTGTCCCTTCTCCTCCTGCCTTCAATCTTTCCTAGCATCAGGGTCTTTTCCAACGAGTCAGTTCTTCACATGAGGTGAACAAAGTATTGGAGTTTCAGCTTCAGCATCAGTCCTTCCAATGAATATTCAGGATTGATTTCCTTTAGGATGGACTGGTTGGATCTCCTTGCTGTCCAAGGGAATCTCCAACACCACAGGTCAAAACCATCAATTTTTTAGTGCTCAACTTTCTTTATAGTCCAACTCTCACATCCATCCATGACTACTGGAAAAACCATAGCTTTGACTAGATGCACCTTTGTTGGCAAAGTAATGTCTCTGCTTTTTAATATGCTGTCTAGGTTGGTCATAACTTTTCTTCCAAGGAGCAAGTGTCTTTTAATTTCATGGCTACAGTCACCAACTGCCGTGATTTTGGAGTTCCCAAAATTAAAGTCTCTCACTATTTCCATTCTTTCACCATCTATTTGCCATGAAGTGATGGGGCCAGATGCCATGATCTTACTCTCTGAGTGTTGAGTTTTAAGCTAACTTTTCACTCTCCTCTTTCACTTTCATCAAGAGGCTCTTTAGTTCTTCTTCAATTTCTGCCATAAGGGTGGTATCATCTGCATATCTGAGTTTATTGATATTTCTCCCAGCAATCTTGATTATAGCTTGTGCTTCATCTGGTCAAGCATTTCTCATGATGTACTCTGTATATAAGTTAAATAAGCAGGGTGACAGTATATAGCCTTGACATACTCCTTTCCCTATTTGGAACCAGTCTGTTTTTCCATGTCCAGTTCTAACTGTTGCTTTCTTGACCTGCATACAGAATTCTCAGGAGTCAGGTAAGGTGGTCTGGTATCCCATCTCTTGAAGAATTTTTCACAGTTTATTGTGATACACACAAAGATTTAGGCATAGTCAATAAATCAGAAGTAGATGTTTATCTGGAACTCTCGCTTTTTTGATGATACAACAAATATTGGTGATTTGATCTCTGGTGCCTTTGCTTTTTCTAAATCCAGCTTGAACATCTGGAAGTTCATGGTTCACATTCTGTTGACACCTGGCTTGGAGAATTTAGAGCTTTACTTTGCTAATGTGTGAGATGAGTGAAATTGTGCGGTAGTTCGAGCATTCTTTGACATTGCCTTTCTTTGGGATTGGAATGAAAACTGACCTTTTCTAGCCCTGTGGCCACTGCTGAGTTTTCCAAATTTACTGGCATATTGAGTGTAGCACTTTCACAGCATCATCTTTCAGGATTTGAAATAGCTCGACTGGAATTCCATCACCTCTACTAGCTTTGTTCTTTGTGATGCTTCCTAAGGCCCACTTGATTTCACATTCCAGTATGTCTGGCTCTAGCTGAGTAATCACACCATTGTGGTTATCTGGGTCATGAAGATCTTTTTTGTATAGTTCTTTTGTGTATTCTTGCCACCTCTTCTTAATATCTTCTGCTTCTGTTAGGTCTATACTATTTCTGTCCTTTATTGTGCCCATCTTTGCATGAAATATTCCCTTGCTTTATCTACACTAATGTAATTGAGTGATATGCATCAGCTAAGGCAGCCCTATGATATAGATATCTATACTATCTTTGTACTTGTGAAAGAGGCCAGGACCAGAAGTGAGATTCGAATTAAGAAGAGTGAGCTAGTACTAGGAAATAAGAGGAAAGTCATTGCCAGATTGTAGGATCCAATTAAAGAAGGGCATGTGAATGGAGTTTATTGAAAGTTAGAAAATATTCAAATGTCCAAATCATATTGTAAATGCACATATAGGTATAATCCTTATCCCAGCAAAGAGAGGAGCAAAAAGCTTTTCCATATGTAAAGAATGAGTTAAGGCTCTGCTGTTGAAGTGGGGAATAAGGTACAAGACAGGAATGGTATTTTACTAAAGAGACTTACACTCCAAAACATCTCAATATCTGCTGCTGGTTTAAAACAGAGCTTAAATTTGCATATTATTTTTTATCTCTAAACACAGGATATCCAGCTTCTGATATGTAACTAGGTTCTGGTATATTTCAAGGAAACTTAGCTGGTGATATACAGCACTTGCTGATGAAGGTTACCTCCTCGATAAGATCCTCTGTGATGCAAACCCTCATGGCTCTTAGTACAAAATGAAAGAACTAGTCTCTTGAAAGTACCTTGCCTATAAGTTTTTTTATAGGTAAGAAACTATAAGTATAAACTGTAATAAATATAGCTCTGCAATATTTTTTTGGAGTGGGATTCAGGGAAAAAGCCTTCATAGTTTTTGAGTATACTTTCAGAAACCAAAAGCAAATATCAGCCACTGGGGGGAAATTAGTAAATACAAGCCATTCAGATATTAGGAAGGAAAATATAAAACTGAATTTACAAACGGCACAATTGTCTACACAGAAAATCAATCCCAGAGAATATAGGGAAAAGTCCTAGAACTAGTAAGCAGGTTGGAAANCAGGTAAGGTGGTCTGGTATCCCATCTCTTGAAGAATTTTTCACAGTTTATTGTGATACACACAAAGATTTAGGCATAGTCAATAAATCAGAAGTAGATGTTTATCTGGAACTCTCGCTTTTTTGATGATACAACAAATATTGGTGATTTGATCTCTGGTGCCTTTGCTTTTTCTAAATCCAGCTTGAACATCTGGAAGTTCATGGTTCACATTCTGTTGACACCTGGCTTGGAGAATTTAGAGCTTTACTTTGCTAATGTGTGAGATGAGTGAAATTGTGCGGTAGTTCGAGCATTCTTTGACATTGCCTTTCTTTGGGATTGGAATGAAAACTGACCTTTTCTAGCCCTGTGGCCACTGCTGAGTTTTCCAAATTTACTGGCATATTGAGTGTAGCACTTTCACAGCATCATCTTTCAGGATTTGAAATAGCTCGACTGGAATTCCATCACCTCTACTAGCTTTGTTCTTTGTGATGCTTCCTAAGGCCCACTTGATTTCACATTCCAGTATGTCTGGCTCTAGCTGAGTAATCACACCATTGTGGTTATCTGGGTCATGAAGATCTTTTTTGTATAGTTCTTTTGTGTATTCTTGCCACCTCTTCTTAATATCTTCTGCTTCTGTTAGGTCTATACTATTTCTGTCCTTTATTGTGCCCATCTTTGCATGAAATATTCCCTTGCTTTATCTACACTAATGTAATTGAGTGATATGCATCAGCTAAGGCAGCCCTATGATATAGATATCTATACTATCTTTGTACTTGTGAAAGAGGCCAGGACCAGAAGTGAGATTCGAATTAAGAAGAGTGAGCTAGTACTAGGAAATAAGAGGAAAGTCATTGCCAGATTGTAGGATCCAATTAAAGAAGGGCATGTGAATGGAGTTTATTGAAAGTTAGAAAATATTCAAATGTCCAAATCATATTGTAAATGCACATATAGGTATAATCCTTATCCCAGCAAAGAGAGGAGCAAAAAGCTTTTCCATATGTAAAGAATGAGTTAAGGCTCTGCTGTTGAAGTGGGGAATAAGGTACAAGACAGGAATGGTATTTTACTAAAGAGACTTACACTCCAAAACATCTCAATATCTGCTGCTGGTTTAAAACAGAGCTTAAATTTGCATATTATTTTTTATCTCTAAACACAGGATATCCAGCTTCTGATATGTAACTAGGTTCTGGTATATTTCAAGGAAACTTAGCTGGTGATATACAGCACTTGCTGATGAAGGTTACCTCCTCGATAAGATCCTCTGTGATGCAAACCCTCATGGCTCTTAGTACAAAATGAAAGAACTAGTCTCTTGAAAGTACCTTGCCTATAAGTTTTTTTATAGGTAAGAAACTATAAGTATAAAATGTAATAAATATAGCTCTGCAACATTTTTTTGGAGTGGGATTCAGGGAAAAAGCCTTCATAGTTTTTGAGTATACTTTCAGAAACCAAAAGCAAATATCAGCCACTGGGGGGAAATTAGTAAATACAAGCCATTCAGATATTAGGAAGGAAAATATAAAACTGAATTTACAAACGGCACAATTGTCTACACAGAAAATCAATCCCAGAGAATATAGGGAAAAGTCCTAGAACTAGTAAGCAGGTTGGAAAACAAAAAGATATTCACTTATCTAAAAATCAATACATAGGGTTTCCCTGTCAATAAAGGAGACGCAAGAGATGCAGGTTCAATCCTTGGATCAGAAAGATCCCCTGGAGGAGGAAATGGCAACCCACTCCAATATTCTTGCCTGGAAAATCCCACAGACAGAGAAGCATGGCGGCTACAGTCTATGGAATGAAAGAGTCAGACACAACGAAGCGACTCAACACATACAGACATATTAATTATATATATATATGTTAAAATATTACCAGTTATAATAGCATCGAAAATATAAAATATTTAGGGATAGATTTAATAAAATACGTGCAAGACATTAACAGACAACTACTTTTCACTGAGATAAATTAATAGGGATCATCAACCCTGGGATTTCTTTGGAAGGAATGATGCTAAAGCTGAAATTCCAGTACTTTGGCCAACTCATGCGAAGAGTTGACTCATTGGAAAAGACTCTGATGCTGGGAGGGATTGGGGGCAGGAGGAGAAGGGGACGACCGAGGATAAGATGGCTGGATGGCATCACTGACTCAATGGACGTGAGTCTGCGTGAACTCTGGGAGTCGGTGATAGACAGAGAAGCCTGGCGTGCTGCGATTCATGGGGTCGCAAAGAGTCTGACACGACTGAGTGACTGAACTGAACTGATGAGATATAGGCCATGTTTATCAATTGCAAGACAATATTATTAAGATACCATTTCTTCCCATAATGATCTATAGATTCAATGCAATATCTATCAAATTATCAGAAGGTAGATAATTTTTTTGTGTAGATACTGCAAACTGATTCTACAATTGATATTTAAATGTAAAAGATCTAGATAGTCACACTAATATGAAATAGGGAGAACAGAGCAGGGAGTACAGGAAAATTTGTACTACCTGATTTCTACCTTGTTCTAGAACTAGAATAATCAAGACACTATGGCACTGAGGTCAAGAAAGATACATAACTGAATGGAACTGAATGTTATAAAAAAATAAACTCACACATAAATGACAAACTGATTTTCAACAGAAGTGCCAAAGGAATTAAAGGGGGAAAAGGATCATCCTTTCAACAAATGATACTGGCATAAATGGTTATCCACATGCAAAGTAATGATCCATAATCATGACTTTATATCACATAAAAATATTAACTGGGAAGCATTATGGATATAAAAATAATAGATAAACTATAAAATTTTTAGAAGAAAATCTGAAATCCTTGCGTGATGGAAATGCTTTATAAATGATATTATTATGCCAATATTATGCCAATAGTTCTACACATTTGTCAGAACTAATCAAACTGCATTTAAATTGGTGGATTTTATTGTATGGAAATACATCAGTAAAGCCAACCATAACTGTGTCATGCAATTCTGTTGTGATGCATATTTATCATCCTAAATTCATTTATTAAAAATAATGTTACAAGTTGGCAGGGCTCATATCTCTTTTTTAACAGTACTAAGGTTATTTAGGTTATCACTTGTTTATACAAACTTTTTAGCATTAAAGTACAAAAATGGATTATCTTCTTCCACACTGCCAAGTCTAAGTAAAGAATATACATTTTATAAATATAATAATAACAACAATATTAAATTTTAAACAAAAAATACAAAATCAATGATAAACAAAGATTATTCCTGGGTTAGAATTCTAGAATTCTTGATATGTCTTCTTACCCTATAAACATTTTGATATTTTTGAATACTTTATTGTGAACAGATATTACTTTCATAATCATAAAGCACAGCTAAAATTTTCCACATTTAACGTCACAATTTTTTTAATTTAAATTTACTTATTTTAACTGGAGGCTAGTTACTTTACAATATTGTATTGGTTTTGCCATACGTCAACATGAATCTGCCACGGGTGTACACGTGTTCCCCATCCTGAACCCGCCTCCCATCTCCCTCCCCTTACCATCCCTCTGGGTCATCCCAGTGCACCAGTCCCAAGCATCCTGTATCCTGCATCGAACCTGGACTGGTGATTCTTTTCTTATATGATATTATACATGTTTCAGTGCCATTCTCCCAAATCGTTCCACCCTCTCCTTCCCACAGAGTCCAAAAGACTGTTCTATACATCTATGTCTCTTTTGCTGTCTCGCATACAGGGTTATCGTTACCATCTTTCTAAATTCTACATATATGCATTAGTATTGGTGTTTTTCTTTCTGGCTTACTTCACTCTGTATAATAGACTCCAGTTTCATCCACCTCACTAGAACTGATTCAAATGTATTCTTTTCAATGGCTGAGTATTTTAAGATATCCAGTGTTTTTGATATTGGACTAATGATCATATATACTTGTTATTAATTTTTATTGGAATATAGATACTTTAACAACGTTGTGTTAGTTCTGCTGTATAGCAAAGTGAGTCAGCCGTTATGTTTACATACACATTTTTTTTGGATTTCCTTCCCATTTAGGTCACCACAGACCATGGAGTAGAATTCCCTGTGCTATGCAATAGTTTCTCATGTGTTATCTATTTTATACATAGTGTCAGTAGTGTATATACATCAGAGGATAAACGATCACATATATTTATATCCTATGGCTTATACTATGTGGAATAAGTAAAAGTGAAAGTCACTTAGGCGTGTTTGACTCTTTGTGACCCCATGGATTATGTAGGCCAGAATACTGGACTGGGTAGCCTTTCCCTTCTCCAGAGGATGTTCTCAACCAAACTATCAAACCCAGGTCTCCCACATTGCAGGCAAATTCTTTACCAGCGAGGCAAAAGGGAAGCCCAAGTGGACTAAAGTACTCACTAACTCAACTAACATTTGTTGAATACTGTTTCTTGCTAGGCACTGATAGAGGTATATCATTAATTTCAATAACAATTAAAAGAATAAAAATTGTAAGATCATACGTACTTTTTAAAAATAAGAAGTTTATTTTTGTGTGTGGTGTTAGGAAGTGATCTAGTTTCATTCTTTTACAAGTGGTTGACCAGTTTTCTCAGCACCACTTGTTAAAGAGATTGTCTTTACTCCATTGTATATTCTTGCCTCCTTTGTCAAAGATAAGGTATCCATATGTGTGTGGATTTATCTCTGGGCTTTCTGTTTTGTTCCATTGATCTATATTTCTGTCTTTGTGCCAGTACCATACTGTCTTGATGACTGTGGCTTTGTAGTAGAGCCTGAAGTCAGGTAAGTTGATTCCTCCAGTTCCATTCTTCTTTCTCAAAATTGCTTTGGCTATTCGAGGTTTTTTGTATTTCCATACAAATCTTGAAATTATTTGTTCTAGTTCTGTGAAAAATTTCTGTCTTTGTGCCAGTACCATACTGTCTTGATGACTGTGGCTTGGTAGTAGAGCCTGAAGTCAGGTAATACAAGTCATTTCATACAATTCAATAATATACAGGAATTAGTAAAAGAAAACAAAAGTAAGTTAATATTTATAATCCTTTCCAGTTTTAGTTTTATGAAACCCTGGAAAGATAGCTCTAAAAATAGTCTTAATATAGTGTTTAAAATCTAGAGGTCTACTGAGATTTTGATATCATAATCCAAATTGCTTTATTTGAAAGTTTGTACCTAAGTATTGATGTTTGTGGAAATTTTAGCCCACTGAATTTCTAAGGTTAGAATTTAGGCCTTTACAGCATTGTTTATATGTAATCCATTTATTCAGACTTAAATAATGCAGACATACATAGCATCTTAAAGAATATTTCTAGACAAGTCAACTTTCAACTTTGTAGATTGATTACCATAGAATGTTTTTCATGTATTAGTTATATGAAGAGAGTATTTTAATGTCACAGAAGTGGAATTGCCCTTCTTGAATCCACATCAACATATAAGACAGAGAAGAGGAAAACCATGATTATGAATGAGAAGAAGCTTATAGTGTTTGATTCAAAAATCTTTCTTCCCTGGTGACGGAGGTCACATTCCTTAGGCAGATAATGTATACTAATAATTGAAGCATAGAATAAATATCTTTCTTACTAATGTATTACATTTTATTAGCTAGATCAATATGCTGTAATTTCCACCCATTAGCATCTCATTGCTGTAACGTATTATACATAAAAATATTTACATTAACATGATCAAAATTGCAACAGCATGTATTAAAATATGAATGACATATAATAAGAATTTTCTGTTTCTACTGCCTCCAGTTATTTGTGACCCCAGATATGAAGTTCAAGTTTATACTTAATAGCACAATTATGTAAATCTGTAATTCTAACACTGAATTAAAGCTGGTAATGATCAATAATTATATTTATGTATGATGTGAAGTTAATACTGCCACCATAGATTAATGTAAACAACACAATTATTTCTGCAGTTGAGAGCTAACAAATCATCATAAACAAAGAGAACTAAAACAATCTCTTCAGTGCCTAATTTCTCCAGCAGAGTAAACAGATTTTTTTATTCCCAATGAATGTAAGCCCCGATTAAAGAGAACACGACTCTGCCATAAATATCATGATGGCTGAGTACTTCACTACCTCCAGAAAAGTGAAGATATACTGAAATAGCTTCATTGGGAAGGACACTGGGAAAAAGAAAAAAGTAGAAATTCTGTCTAGAAAAATGTAGCCAATCAATTTAGCAAACAATTTGGAAAAAAATGTGTATCTTTCTGTACCTTATAGAGTACCAGGTCTTTCCATTAAAAGAAAAAATATTTGCAAATATATCAGAAAATTGTATATAGCTATTACGTCATTTGACCCTTCCTTGAACTAGTGCCATAGTTGAAAGAAACAGAAGCTTGAAATATCCCATATAAAATAAACTTCAGTTTTCAACAGTTAGGGATGCCTGGACAGAGGAAAAGACATGGGAACCAGACTTGACATCTTTGCGTTGCTCAGCGCTGTGTAACTAGCAGAGATGAGCCTGACTGGGACATCACGGAAAGAGCGGTACAATGGGTGCGGTCTTGTAAAATGGTTATGCTCCTTGCTAAGACTAAAGTCAATGTCCTATTTTCTATTACATCAACTAGGTTAAAAGAGGAGGAAGTTGCTATAGCAAGATAGGCGTTTTCCATCTGTTTTATTTATCGCCATTCACTGATTTTTAGCTAACATTTAATATACTGTATTAAATATACTGTTGCCTTTCGAGAGAGGATGAGATGGTTGGATGGCATCGCCAACTTGATGGACATGAGTTTCAGCAAGCTCTGGGAGTTGGTGATGGACAGGGAAGTGTGGCATGCTGCTGTCCATGGGGTCTCAAAGAGTCATATACAACTGAGCGACTATACTGAACTGAATTGAACTTTGCTCCAGCCACCGTGTTAGGTAGTTTGTATACAAGAACTTATTATTTCTCACAATTACTCATTGACTTAGGTACTATTAATATCTGCATTTTACACATGAGAAAACTGAGACATAGAAGGATCCAGATTCACAAGAGATAAAAAGTGGAGGGGGTAGAATTTAAACCAGTTTCACCTGAAATTAAATCATGTTCTTTGCTTTATATCACACTGCATAATCAAAACTATTAGTACTATCTAGTAGAACTCTGTTAAAATACAATTATCGTCTTCCTAATTCAGCACAAGATAATGTATTGACACTCCATTTCGTTTCAGGATTTATCATCTTTGTCATTATTGACATTTGGGGTTCACATGATGCTTTGTTTTGGAGACTATGCACTGCAGAATGTACAGGCCATCCCTGACTTCATCCCAGGAGAAGCTGCATGCCAAAGGCAGCTTCCCATCCACTTATGACAACCAAAATATTACATGGGCAGAAAAATCACTCCCCCGTTTAGAACCACTGAATCTTAGTTAAATCCTGACTCTGCATAGAATAAAACACATTTTTCAGTACATTCTTTTCAATAATATAGAACACTTGTCCAGTAAAAGTCAGATAATATCTCAATTCCCAATCTACCAGGAAACTTCACATCTTGATTTTATCAAGAATGAATCTAGGAAATGAAAACTGACAACAAGAGTTAGTCATTTCCACGTAACAACTTCTCCTGATGATGGCACCAGCGACAGAAGGCCTTCCTATCTTTTATGGATACTCATCTCTTATTTTTCACCTGTGACTATATTGACAATTCACATAGACATCAGAAAGGAGATAATTTCTACTTCTCCTTACTCACTGATGCTACTACTTTATAGACCCAGAGATTGACTGCTTCTGAGATGTTAAAAGCTATTTTGGGACTGTAGAGCACAGGAGGGCCTAGAGGAGCCATCCCACGTTGAAGGTCAGGAAGGGCAGCAGTGAGGAGATACCCTCATCCAAGGTAAGGAGAAGTGGCTGCGCTTTGCTGGAGCAGCCGTGAAGAGATACCCCAGGTAAGAGAAACCCAAGTAAGATGGTAGGTGTTGCAAGAGGGCATCAGAGGGCAGACACACTGAAACCAT
>SJYX01013661.1:300172-318995 GCA_006410675.1 Oreotragus oreotragus
AGGGATTGGGGGCAGGAGGAGAAGGAGATGACAGAGGATGAGATGGCTGGATGGCATCACTGACTCGATGGACGTGAGTCTGAGTGAACTCCAGGAGTTGGTGATGGACAGGGAGGCCTGGCATGCTGCGATTCATGGGGTCGCAAAGAGTTGGACACGACTGAACGACTGAACTGAACTGTGGATGTATTTCTCTTCGTAATTTAGATAAGTTCTGATTTCTCTTAAAGGTCATTTAAATAGAGTAATTCTGTTCACTTTCATGCTATAGAAACTTCTCTTGGGTAGTAAGGAATTATTGCCTCATAACCTGATTCTTCGTGAACAACCCTAGTTGCCATTTTAGCGAGGGGAAAAAAGGAGAATAATTCTAAGTGTCCTTGCAGAAGTTCCTGATGTGATGCTCTCCTCGCGCTATCACTTCTCTACCAGTATTTTGGGATGATAGGCTTATTGCTTACCTGGTCTCTTAGGACTTTTGACTTTATTCACTCAAACTTTTCAGTAGAAAAATGTTTCAGTGACAACATGTATATGTGAAATTTATGTATCTAACACACACACATATACACAGAAGATTAGTCACTGATTTAAGAGATTCACAAAAATTAGCTCATTTAACTCTCAGAGCACTATGAGGTTGGGATTGCTATTTTTATAATCACCTCAACTTTATTTGTGCTTATTTTGGCTGCCCTGGGTCTTTGTTTCTGCACTCAGCCCTTCTTTAGTTATGGCAATCAGGGTCTGCTCTTTAGTTGCTATGTGCGGGCTTCTCACTGAGGTGGATTTACTTGTGGAGCAAGGGCTCTACATGGCAGGCTAGTGGTTGTAGTTCACGGGCTTAGTTGCTCTGAGGCATGTGGGATCTTCCCCGACCAGGGATTGAACTTGTGTCCCCTGCATTGGCAGGCNGCTATGTGCGGGCTTCTCACTGAGGTGGATTTACTTGTGGAGCAAGGGCTCTACATGGCAGGCTAGTGGTTGTAGTTCACGGGCTTAGTTGCTCTGAGGCATGTGGGATCTTCCCCGACCAGGGATTGAACTTGTGTCCCCTGCATTGGCAGGCCGTTTCTTAACCACTGGACCATGAGGGAATCACCTCAACTTTAAAAACAAAATGAGACACTGAAGATTTAATTAACTTGCCCATGGTCACATGACTAATAAGCTACAGAAGCAGGATTTAGAGATGATCAGTGTGGTTCCAGGGATGCTGGAGACCCAAGAGTCGCAGATTTGATCCCTGGGTTGGGAGGATCGCTTGGAGCAGGAAACAGCAACATCCTCCAGTTTTCTTGCCTGAAAAATCCCATGGACAGAGGACCCTGGTGGACTGCAGTCCATAGGGTCGCAAGGAGTCAGACATGAGTGAGCAAACAAAAGAGAAGTGAGTGTGGCCAATTCTCAACCACGCTGCCACCCCAGAAAGTACTGGATCATTTTTTAAAGAATTTTTAAAGATTCTTTTCTAACTTGAAAATACCTCTACGTTTCTAAAAAGAAAAATTTGCTATTATTAATATTTTATTCCCATTTACCAGATAGCCAAGGTTTTTGAGATGAAGCTTTCATCACAAATTTGTGAAACGGAGCCCTGGGTCAGATTTTGCCCATAGTAGTGTGTGTGTGTGCACACGTGTGCTCGCGCGCACATGAGTGTGTGACTGAAGTTCTTGTTATTACATTATTGACAACATTTAAAGCTTTGGGAAATTTCTTAGGAAAAAATATGGATCTTATGAGCTTTTTTTGAAATAACTGGAAGATAAGAAAATAATGGATTTAGTTTTCCCATATGGCAACAATCTGTCACAGCTAAGCAGCTGTCCTTTTCACATGGGACATGGAAGCCTCAACATTCTCTACTGCCCCCTGCATCTTGCAGTCTCAGTATGTGTCTTGCTAGTGTCTGTGGGATTTGAGTTTGTGACCCCTAATCCACATCCCTGGAAGGAGCAAGACAGAACTTAGTTCTCACAGGACACAGAACTCCAATGAGAACTTAAAAGAAAGGTGAAATACTAGGCTCAGAAAACTATCCAGAGACCAATGATTAAATCTGGGTTACAGATGATAGTATCGCAACATTGTGGCTTATAAGTGGCTTCCCTGTTGGCTCAGCAGTAAAAGAATCCACCTGCAATGCTGGAGCCATGGCAGATGTGGATTCGATCCCTGGGTCAGGAAGATCCCCTGGAGGCGGGCGTGGCAGCCCACTCCAATATTCTTGCCTGGAGAATCTTAGGAACAAAGGAGCCTGGTGGGCAACAGTTCATAGGGTCACAAAGAGTCGGACACAATGAAAGTGACTTAGCACTCGTGCATGCACCTTCTTTATAATAAATACATATTTGGTCATTCAGATGTTCTATCACATATTTTTCACATGAATTTAATCTTCATCCGTAGTTCCTGGCTCCCAGCTCCCCAAACTCTTGGGATTTCCTGAGTGATAAGGGGAAGATCTTTTGTAGAATATTTAGTCTCTGGTCTTCAGTTCCTGAAAATGCTTCAGAGCCATAAAGGCAAAGGATTATTATTCATAACAAGCCCCTAACCACCCTAACTTGGTTTACGTTAATGAGGTGACTTTTGGAAAGCACCTAAGTATGGGGGTGGGTTGCCAGGTGAACAAACTACAGAGGGATAGAACTTTCAGCCCCATCCCTTAATTTCTGGGGAGGGAAGAAGGGGCTAGATGTTTAGTCAATGGCCAGTGAATCATGATCTAATCAATCATGCCTGTGAAACAGAGCCTCTAAAAACCCAAGAGGAGAGGGTTCTGGGAATTTCTGAGCTGGTGGAGGTGTAGGAGAGTGGCACAGCCAGTAAGGGCCTGGAAGCTCTGTGCCATTTCCCCGCATCTTGCCCTGTACATCTCTTCCATCTGGCTGTTCCCTGAGTGATATTCTGTAATAAACCAATAATCTGGTAAGTGAACAGGTTTCCTGAGTTGTGTGTGACTCTAGCAAATTAATTGAGCTGAAGGGTTGAGTGGGGTTTGTGGGACCCTCTAATGTATAGCCAGCTGGTCAAAAGTGCAGGTAACAACGTGGACTTGAGACTGGCATCTGAAGTGAGTGTGTGTTGGGGTGGTGGTGGTGGGGTGTCCCAGGGTAAGGGGAAAACCCGCAACCTGTGGAATCTAACTCTATCCCAGGTACTGTCAGAGCTGAGTTAAATTTAGGACTCTCAGCTGGTGTCAGGATTGCCTGTTGGTGTGAGAAACACCCCTGACTCCTATGGTGGATATTGGGTTCCAGAACCCTATTAAAAAATCACAAGCCTGACTTTACGTAGAATTATCATACCATTACTCTAGAGTTGGCATTATATCCTCTCCTTGACAAGAAATAGGAATTAACTTAACAAGTAGGGCAGCATTGATTGTTAAATTGCCCCAAATGTGCAAAACGGAAGTTTACAGAAGGGTCTAATTTTGTCTTTCCATTATTGAACACACAAAATGTGAGTTATTTTGAAAAAATATCATTGTATTTCTAGACTTTGTATATTACTTCATTTTGACCAAAGGATTGTAAAAAATATGAATTGTTCACATGATTCTCTAGTAAACATATAGTAGAGTATATTCTCTGTGGTCCATGAAAGGAGAAAGTATTTAAGGACTGACTAACAGAAGAAGAGAAAGATATTAAAAATATTATTAACTTTTTAGCTATACACTGGAATTTCACAAAATCTTAACAGTGGTTAAGTAGTGGTTAAATAGTTGAATTTGGAATGGCAGACAATTAGAAGAAGCAGCTGATAGGTGAAAGACTAAATCATCTATAAAGATATATGTGGTTATGTAACAAAATGCTTTGAACCAAATCTACAGGTATTGATTATGAATAAAAAGTGACAGTTAAGAGAGAAACTGAGTCAAGGAGAAACTCTCCAATGCCACAATCAATCTATTACATTTTTCTTGATAGAAAAGCAAATGCTATAGGAACCTCTGGAGTCACAATTCCATCAGTCACTTCATGAATGTTGTTTTCAATGAAACTTTTGCAGAATCCTGGAACATTATAGGAATATTTATTGTAATTACATGGATGTACTCACCAGAATTCAGGATCAGAAACGTTTATACCATGGTATCTTGGTTGATAATCTGTATGAAGTTCAGACTAGGAATTGAACAATCAGTTATAGGCCAAGCTTATTCTGCAATTAACAAATCAGTTTGAGAACTAGAAGATTAAAATTTGTTGAGAGGATAAAACCAAACCTATTCTAATCAAAGCATAATGAAGACCTCGGTATTTATGTGTGTGTGTGTTAGTCACTCAGTCAGACTCTTTGTGATTCCAAGGACTCCAGCCCACCAGGCTCTTATGTCCATGGGATTCTCCAGACAAAAATACTGGAGTGGGTTGCCATTTCCTTCTCCAAGGTATTTGAAGACTTAAATTTAAAATCTTCACCAATCCCCAGTTGAGGAAAGCTTGGTAGTTAGCTCCCAAACCACAGGACATGTATACTTCAAGATTTTATAATTTCTGGTATGTCAGTCAATATCTATTACATTACATATTTATTCTTAAATTATTTATTTAGTTAATTCTCTATAGTTAAGGTATGAATTTTGTCTTTGTTTATTCATCTTTGTATAGCCATTTTCAAATACAGAATTAACCATTTTTATGAAAGAAGAAATTTACTGAGTAAATCTGACTGATATATTTAAAATCTTCACCAATCCCCAGTTGAGGAAAGCTTGGTAGTTAGCTCCCAAACCACAGGACATGTATACTTCAAGATTTTATAATTTCTGGTATGTCAGTCAATATCTATTACATTACATATTTATTCTTAAATTATTTATTTAGTTAATTCTCTATAGTTAAGGTATGAATTTTGTCTTTGTTTATTCATCTTTGTATAGCCATTTTCAAATACAGAATTAACCATTTTTATGAAAGAAGAAATTTACTGAGTAAATCTGACTGATATCTAAGGATTCCATTTTGGTACGTACACAGAGCAGCAACCCAGAGAAGGAGGTAGACAATAAATAGGACAGTTACAGGGCTAGAAAGATAGATCCCTGGGTGAGATCTCTTTACCATGGCTGCAGACCATGAAGATAGGGCAAAAGTTATCTTCAAGTTGTGTTTTAGTAGTAGATATTTGAAAAAAGCCAGAACTAAGTTCGGTGGCCCAAAGACAAGTCATCAATCTGGGAGTCTACTGTGAGAGAGGAAGATAAGGTACCAACTATATCAACTGTCTTCCTCACAACAAGCCAACTTTAAATTGTATGTGTTAAAACAGGAACTGTTTACCGTTCATCCTGAGTTGGGAACTTTCTTTGTTGACGGTTTACTTCTTGGTTTTCCTCTTGTAATTCTCAGGAAATTACATTTCACTGGAGAATATGATGGGTTAGAATGTCCAAGATGGCCGATGGTGTAGACTGTTGGAGAGTCTCAGTACTTCATGGACTGTTATCAACAGGAGTCTAGACTGACTCCTTACATGTCAGTCTTAGGGCACCATTGCCGGAAGCCAAAGAATTGAGGTCCAGGGTTGAGTAATTTTACATCTTCAATCCTGTCATATTTTATTCATTAAAGCAAATCATAAAGCTAGCCCAAATGCAATGGCTTGGGAAATAGACCCACTCTCCTTTGGGAGGAATTGAAAAGAATCTGGGGACATATAGCTGACCAGAGTCACTGAATCAACAGTGGGTGTTGAAATTAGAGACCCAAGAGCATTTTTTAAAAATCAGAATTAGAGAATAGGGAAGTCTAGAGTAATTTTCAAGGCAAAGTGTGAGTGCCTATAGTAAGTGAAGATATTTGAAGTATTATTCCTGTACATGTTTGGTATATGTTTAAATATGTCTGTGGGAAGTATTCACTTACAGAATGAGGCCTAAGTAGGGATTTTTCTGCAGTAACGTGATTTCATATATATAACAGAATCATACGTCTTCTATATGTATATATGGAAAGTTGAAAGTGTTACTTCTTCATTTGTTGTGCTATGTTGTTGCTGCTGTTGTTCAGTTGCTCAGTCATGTCCAGCTTTCTGTGACCCCCATGGTCTGTAGCACATCAGGCTTTCCCGACCTTCACCATCTCCAGATTACTCAAACTCGTCTATGGGTCGCTGATGCCATCCAGCCATCTCATCCTCTGTTGTCCCCTTCTCCTCCTGCCTTCAGTCTTTCTCAGCATCAGGATATTTTCCAATGAGTCAGCTCTTTGCATTAGGTGGCCAAAGTATTGGAGTTTCAGCTTCAGCATCAGTCCTTCCAATGAATATTCAGGACTGATTTCCTTTAGGATGGACTGGTTGGATCTCCTTGCTGTCAAGGGATTTTCAGGAGTCTTTTCCAACACCACAGTTCAAAATCATCAATTCTTTGGCACTCAGCTTTCCTTATAGTCCAACTCTTACATCCATACATGACTACTGGAAAAAACCATAGCTTTGACCAGACAGACCTTTGTTGGCAAAGTAATGTCTGAATTTTAATATGCTGTCCAGGTTGGTCATAACTTTTCTTCCAAGGAACAACTGTCTTTCAATTTCATGGCTACAGTCACCATCTGCAGTGATTTTAGAGTCCCCCAAAATAAAGTCTCTCATTGTTTCCCCATCTATTTGCCATGAAGTGTTGGGATCGGATGCCATGATCTTAGTTTTTTGAATGTTGAGTTTTAAGGCAACTTTTTCACTCTCCTCTTTCACTTTGATCAAGAGGCTCTTCAGCTCTTCTTCACTTTCTGCCATAAGGGTGATGTCATCTGCATATCTGATGTTATTGATATATCTCCAGGGAATCTTGACTCCAGCCTGTGTTTTATCCAGCCTGGCATTTCACATAATATACTCTGCATATAAGTTAAATAAGCAGGGTAACGACACACAGCTTTGGCATGCTCCTTTCCCAATTTGGAAAATTGGAACTCCTTTCCCAGTTCATTGTTCATGTCCAGTTCTAACTATTGCTTCTTGACCTGCATACAGAGTTCTCAGGAGGCAGGTGAGGTGGTCTCTTTAACAGTTTTCTGCAGTTTGTTGTGATTCACATAGTCAAAGGCTTTAGGGTGGTCAGTGAAGCTATTAAAAGCTTTTAAGTGGTTTGATTACAAAATAACCGGAACTCGTACTGGACTTCCTGTCCTAAAGCTATATGAACTGGGAGTGTTTCCTCCCAAGTAGTACTACATACTTTCACTGAGAAATAAACTTCAAAAGGATTGTTGCAGAATCCTAGGTGTTTTTTTTTTTTTTTTTTTCTTATGTGTTGGAGTCAGTTTTATCTTGGATTTATCTAGTTATCTGGAGTAGGAAATGGCATCCCACTCAAGGATTCTTGACTGGAAGATTCTATAGGTAGAGGAGTCTGTCGAGTTACAGTCCATGGCATTGTGAAAAGTCAGACACGACAGAGCAACTGAGCACACATCTAGTTATATCTTAGATTTTTGTTTTGTAAGTACTACTTAAGAGGGCAGAAAGGTGTGAATATAGAATTGTTCTTGTGGTGATCCCGAGAAGAGAATCATAGTTCTAAGACTTTCTTATTTTAAGTGTCAATCACAGATGTATATAATCACATGAACTGAATTAAGGTGTGGCCAGTTTGGGTTGGTATTTTGTATCGTCCACAACTGATTAGGCTTGTCTCTATGTTGTCGTTAGATTACGATACAAAGATCATGCATCCCACATAATACGTTTAATGAATGGGAATGATATCTGAGTTCACTCTTCAGTTTCTAGTGTATTCATAGGGTGGTCTAGATATTTTACCCAATGAGATCTTCACTTATTTTAGTTTTAATCTTTATTTAACTTCTTAATTATCGCAGATAATACATCTAAATTATGGTTAAATTGTATTTCTGACCAAAGTATCCTTTTTCACTTACTTGAGAACAGCATAAACAATGCCTATACTTCCACTGAAGCTAAATTATAAGGTTCCCTCCATTGTGCAAAAGTGAGCTTTAATTCTCTTTTGTATTTTTTTTTGGAACAACAAGCACACACCATTCCTATATTTAATATGTATTAATACTTGCATCAGATTTAGGCTTAGCTTCATATCATACCTATTCTAAATAATCATGAGCTAAAAAGTTAATTTTCCTCTAGTGTCTAAAATTCCTTGAAGTAGGCGGAACAGGGCTGGTCTGGCAGCTCCGAAACTATTTCAGATATTAAGTTCCTTTTAGATCATCCTTTTGTCACTCCTAGGATGTGACCAGGAGAAGGCAATGGCACCCCACTCCAGTACTCTTGCCTGGAAAATCCCATGGATGGAGAAGCCTGGTGGACTGCAGTCCATGGGGTCGCTGAGAGTTGGACATGACTCAGTGACTTCACTTTCACTTTTCACTTTCCTGCATTGGAGAAGGAAATGGCAACCCACTCCAGTGTTCTTGCCTGGAGAATCCCAGGAACGGCGGAGCCTGGTGGGCTGCCGTCTATGGGGTCGCACAGAGTGAGACATGACTGAAGCAACTTAGCAGCAGCAGCGGGATGTGCCCATGGAGTCCAGAGTAGCTAGTGGAATTCCAGTTCATATGTATGTTCTAGAAGTCAGGATAAGGGATGAAGAGGTAAAGGATGACTCCCACTATTCAAGTATATAATACTGAATTTTCATCTTACTGACTCACGACTCAGTCATATAGCTACATCTGCAAAGGAAGCTGGGAAATGCAGTCTTTAACTGCATGACAGCCCATCAAAAATTGGAATTCTATTGTTAAAAAACAAGGGAGGAATAAATATTGAGAGACAACAGTTTTTTTCACTACTTCCTAAGAATTAACTGAATTAAAAAGAAATGATTATGTAGCGATTTTTGTTATATGCTTTGAGAATCACCACTTGGCGAGGTGTCCAAAATTACTTGACATCTCATTTTTAGGTGCATCGTGTCTTTTAAAGGGAAACTTGAATTTAGATCATCAGAAGATGCTGTAACCTCTTCAAGTATAAATCTATCTTCAATTTCTGCACTGATGACAACAGCTGCATCTTACCAATGAGCCCCCATCTGATAGAAACATGTGTCTGATTTCTATTTTAGTCCTGGCATAGTAACTGTGAAAGACTTTGGTTGGCACTTAGCTATATTGCTAATATGTCACCTACTATTATTGCTACTGAACCAGTGTTTCTGTCACGTCTCTTATCTTGTACCATATCTGTAATCCCCATAAGTAAGCTAGAATTACATCCTTTTACAAAAATTTTCATCTTAATTCTGTGCTTAAATATATACACACCCACTGACTTGTGCACTTCACATTTTCACTCAAGTTCTGATACCATTATTTAAAAATTGTCAAACAATCAAGAAAGACTGAAAAGAAGGAAATCAACTAGAAAATTATATACTTGGCAGCACTGTGTAAAAAAATCATAAAATTGTATGTATTTATTACTTTAAAAATAAAATGATTATTTTGTTTGCTTCCTTTTGATTTCTTAGAACATTAAATCTTAAAATTCTTACCCAGCTCAAAATGTGTTATCTGAAGCATTGCTGGTATCCAGAAATCAAAATGTAGGGTGGTTTAACAATTTCTTAACAAAATGTTTTTCACGGGTAGTTACGTTTGTTTATTACAGAATGTCCTAAGGCTGTTTAATAATTATGATCATTTCAAGTTTTGTTGTTGTTGTTCTTGTTTTTGAGTCTTATTTCAGGTATACAATCCCAATGGTGAAATCTAACTTTCTTCATCGATTCTTCCATTTTCCATCCACCCCACTGGTCTGGGGTTGTATTCTGCTCCTACAGTATCCATTTTTTTTTTTTAAGTGATAACTTTCAGTAAAGTATAAAATGCATAGAGAAAAGTACAGTATCCAGAATGTCTATCATAAACTTGTGCAAAATGAGCACACCTATGAAATTAGCCCCAAGATTAAGAATTAGAACTTTACTAGACCCCAGATACCACTTGTACCTTTTTCTAGTCACTGCCCTCCCTCATGACTTTTAGCACTAAAGACTGCAGATATCCATTTTGAAACTTTTTATACACAAATGTAATTACGCAGAACATATAGAAATATGTCTTTAGACTCAGATTTGTGTGTGTGTGTCTGGGTGCTTTGTTCATTTTCACTGCTGATTAATTTTCAGTTGCTTTTGCTTTAGAGCAGTCTTAAGGTGTTCTTTGGTATAACTTTCTTTGTAATTATTCTGCATGGCATTCATAAGACTTCTCAAATTTATGGGCTGATGTCTTTTAGGTTTTGGAAAATTTGTAGCCAATATCTCTTCAAAGATTGTTTGTCTCCCATTCCCGCCCCCATTCTCTGCCCACCCCCTGCCCCCAATTTCTTGTTCTCTCTCTCTCTCCTTTCCTTCTAGGAACCCAGTTATTTATATGCTAGAGTTTTTTTACTTTTCACACATTCTTCTCATGCCTTTTCTAGTCTTTAATGTATCTTTCCTCCTCCCTGCCTTTATTTTCGTTTGGATATGTTCTGCTAACCTGCACATTTTCTTTCTGTTGAACAGTTCTCTGCTGTCTCTAACATTCTGTTGATACCATTTAATATGAATTTCAGATGTTTTATTTTCAGTCCTAGAAATTGTGGCTCCATTCTCTTGGCAGCTCTCATCTTTTATTTTATGAAGCTGATAAAATCCGCAACCTACTTTTCAGAGATTTTATGCTTTAGCTTTTAATCTCCTACTCTGTAAAGCCCCAGAATTTGGTCAGTCCTTTGAGGTAAAGCCCAGCCATATACTTTAGCCTCCCTTGTGAATCTTAATCAGAAGCTCTTTTGGTTTTTCTGTTTCCTGGAAGTAACACTCTATTAGTTCAAAACCCCAATTCTCAGTGTCCTGCTCAAGCCTAGAGTGGGCAAGAGCCCTGTAGTAAAAGCAGCTGCAAAAGTCAGCTCACTCTTTCAAGGTTCTCCTCTCTCTGGAATTTTAGACCCTCCAGTTCTTTGGTGTCTCAGCATCTCTCCAATGTCTTCAAACAAATGATTTATATGTTTTATCACTTTCTCCCAGTTGTTCTCCATGAGAACTTTGGACTGCCAGAATCAACTTAATTCCCTCTGATAGGACCTATTTTTTAAACTGACCTATTCATTTTATTTTAAATACTAAGTTATATGGATAGCTTGGAAATTTACACTCTACCTTTGTTGTCTGTTATTGATAAGCTTTAACTATCAAAGATCTGAATGTATACTTATAGTATATAGAGAGTGGCATATCACTTTATGAAATAAAACATATTAGAAAAAGATTGTCACAAAATATGTAATCCTAATAAATACATTTAAAATTCTTAAATGTCATCAAACTATGTATTCTATAAAATTTTTAAAATTAGCTCTATAAAATATATACACATTCAGAAAAAATTTTCAAAACCTTAGAAAAGTTTATCTGGCAGAATTGGAAGAGGGGAAGAGGGTATATGCTGTGTGTTTATTTTCTCTTCATTTCTAAGATTATTTTTTAATGTTTATCTGACTTGAATTATATACTTAATAAAGCAGATGTTTTTATAAATTATGATAGATCTTATATTTTCTAATTTCTGTCTATAGCTCTGTTTCTTTAAGAAAGCTCACAAATGCCTACTACTTCAAGCAATAGTTATATAGTGATGATTTCCAGTCCAAACAACTCTGCTGGGCTCAAGACCTGTGCATAGAAAAGTCAACAAGTTATTGTGACTTAGATATCATATAGGTACTTCAGAATCGGCTTGCTGGAACAATTTCTATCCCTTGACTCTCACTATAGCTGACATGTAGTATGCACATACTATGTATCAGCTATCTGTGGTAGCTCAGTCGGGAAA
The DNA here is from genome assembly GCA_006410675.1 of Oreotragus oreotragus. NCBI lineage: Eukaryota > Metazoa > Chordata > Mammalia > Artiodactyla > Bovidae > Oreotragus > Oreotragus oreotragus. The sequence continues at coordinate 312,001 of SJYX01013661.1, forward strand.
GAATCTGCCTGCAGTGCAGGAGACCCAGGTTCGATCCCTGGGTCACGAAGATCCCCTGGAGAAAAAAATGGGAATCAGCTCCAGTATTCTTGCCTGGAAAATCCTGTGGACAACGGAACCCGGGTGGCTACAGTCCATCGGGTAGCAAGAGTCAGATAAGACTTAGTGACTACGCCACCACTACCACTATGTATTAACTGATTAAATGTCGCCTCCTATTTCTGCTCCAATTCAACACCCTCTTTTTGCCAGTTGGTAGAGAATTCTTCCGGACAAGGAAGGCAATGGCAACCTGTTCCAGTACTCTTGCCTGGAAAATCCCATGAACCGAGGAGCCTGGTAGGCTGCAGTCCATGGGGTCGTGAAGAGTTGGACATGACTGAGTGACTTCACTTTCACTTTTCACTTTCATGCTTTGCAGAAGGAAATGGCAACCCACTCCAGTGTTCTTGCCTGGAAAATCCCAGGGGCGGCGGAGCCTGGTGAGCTGCCGTCTATGGGCTCGCACAGGAGTTGGACACGACTGAAGCGACTTAGCAGCAGCAGCAGCAGTAGAGAATTCTTCAGGTTAAGTTTTCTATACTCTCATAATATCCTGTGCATAACTTTATCACAGCACTTATTATACTGTGGTAGACATTTGTCTCTCTCTCCTCTCTGAATATGGATTCCTTGAAATTAGACTCTGCTATTGCAGGGAGAGTGTTTAATAAATATTTGAAGAAATGAAACTAGGGGATTATTTAACTGAAATTTTAGGTTTAAAACTAAGATTTGCAAATCAAAAGCATTTTGAAATATTTAATGAGAACTTTCAAAAGACATGAGATATACATATGTTTTTCATTCCTGCTATTTTTTTAACCAAAGTTCTTCAACAAATATTCATGGATTAGTGTCAGGTGTGGTCTTGAAAAGTGGTAATACAACAGTTAATAGAACAAAATGCCTGGTTCCTTCTGAAATTTATAGTCTAGTGATAAGAGAAAATAGAAAAATTAAAGATAAATGTAATAAGCTTGTAAATCATATAACAAATAATAAGTAGATAAGTGCTATAGATATAAAGAGATAGTAGAGCAGGTTGAGGAGGATCAATAGTTTGGGGGAAGAAGTTCAGTTTTCATCTTTACATGTTTTTCCTAGGCCACATTACAAGCTTTGAGCAAAGACTTGAAAGGAAAGTATTTGTTTAATGAATATCTGCAAGAAGAATGGTTTGGATAAAGAAAATAGCTAGAGCAATGACCCCAAGCAATTAAATGGAGATGAGTGGGATGAGCAGGTAAGAGGGAGAAGAATGGAAAATGGGATTGAGAGGAAGTGGGTTCTAGTCTATGTCGGGAATTTCAGGTTTTGTTGTAAGGATCTTGGCTTTTACTCTAACTTGAAATGGAGAGTCATTTCACTACTAGTTTTAACAGTGAAAGAACATGGTCATGATACATAGTATTGCTCTGTTTTGCTGTAGTATTAATAAACTCTCAGGAAGAGGGGTAAACTATCATGCTGGGAGACCTGCCATGGTGATGAGAGAAGACAGAGCCCTGATGAGGATGGTAGCAGAGAGCTGAGAAGTAACAAGTGCTAGATCCTAGATAGTTGAAGGTGGAGCCAATGAGATTTGCAGATAGATTAAACATGGTTTTTTGCCTAAATAACTGAAGGAGACAGTTGTCATTGACTGGAGTCTAAAAGACTGTAGGTAGAACAGATTTGGAAGAGAAGATCAGATTTGGGCATAGATTTGTCTACTAGAAATATACATGATTTGTGTCAGGTCATCAATTCAGGAGAGATATTTGAACTGGAAATATAAGCATATAGATGCCAGTTAAAGCCATGGAATAATGGGATATCACCAAGGAATGAGGCATAGCTAGACTCCTCCATCCATGGGATTTTCCAGGCAAGAATACTGGAGTGGGTTGCCATTTCCTTCTCCAGGGGATCTTCCTGACCCAGGAATCGAACCTGGGTCTCCCACTTTGTAGGCAGACGCTTTTACTGTCTGAGCCACAAGGGAAGTCATAGATAAAAGAGGAGATCAAAGAATGAGTTCTGGGAATCATTCAAATTAAGAGGAGATAAAGTAAAGGAGATAGAGAAGGAGGCAATAGTCAAGGAGGATGAATATCATATAAGACTGTGACCTGTAACTCAGGTGAAGGAAATGTCTTAAGGAAGAGCGAGTCATCAGCTCTGGATTGCTGATAAACTAAGTAGGACAGGGACTTGAAATTGATCAGTGGGTCTACTACTGAAATTATGGAGTTGTGTGTGACCAAAGAGAGGAATTTGGCAGTAGTGGTGGTGGTCCAGATTAAAGTAACATTAATAAAGAATGGGAGGAGAGGAATTAGATATAGAATAGAAAAGTCTGCTGAGTTTTGCAGAAGAGAGCAAAAAGATGAAAAACACGTTTGTACTAAGATGTGACAAATAATATTATCATAGTCAGCGTATTATTTCCCACATGCTTATGGGAATGGTCTAGCAAAGAATGAGCGCTGTGCGTGCTCCATCATTTCTGTGGCATCCCACTCTATGTGACTCAATGGACTGCAGCCCGCCAGGCTCTTCTGTCCATGGAATTCTCCAGGCAAGAATACTGAAGTGGGTTGCCTTGCCCTCCAACAGGGGATTGTCCTAACTCAGGGGTCAAACTCGGGTCTCCTGCATGGTAGGTGGATTCTTTACTGGCTGAGCCACCAGTAGCACACAGTGAGTTGTTGATGTTATAGAAGAAAGTGAGGAGCAGAATTTCTGATGCTATGCCCTTGAAGAGGAATGAAAGATGGGAAATTGTATGAATTCAGACTTTCACTGAGGAAAGAGCTTGGAAATGCATGAATAACATCAGGCAGAAAGGGAGAGTATTCAAGTTTATGTACTGGGGAATGTGAATGGTGGATTCTTTGGAAGTTCTCTGATTGCTTCCATTTTTTTTCAGTGAAGGAAAAAAAAATATGATCAGCTGAGTTAGGACAGGGAAGAGGATGCTGAGGTCTAAAGAGTGAGAAGATGTCAAATACTTGTCTAGGAGAATACAAGTGTGAATGGACTGGAGACATATTTAATGACATCATTAATGGTCCACTTGTAAGCTATGAACAGAAATATAAAGTGAGACTAGTCAGCATGATGGGGTATTTTTCTCTAGCTAGTTTCAACTCTACAGATGTGGGAGCAGAGGAAGAATAAATCTGCTTTTAACCAAAATCAAGAGAGTGGCACAGGAATTATTGGTATATGCAAGGAAATAATTATAATGCTTGACCATGGAGTTTTTTTTTTTATATCAAACAGAATTCTTATTTTTGTAAACTAAAATAATATTCTCTGGAAATGGAATGATGATAATAATGTATTCATTAATAATAATATACCAAATAAAAGTTTAATTTGAAATTTGAAGTTCAAATGTATTCATGAAATTTCTTCATCTCTTCTTTAGAACTTCAACAATATATCACCATTGACATTTCCACATTTGATTATTTAGTGTGAATTCACTGAATGGAAGAATTATTAACTAGCACGGTAAATAAAGTAATGAAATTTAAAACAAGGTCTATGACTTCCAGTCATTTGAGTTATCTCTTCTGGATCAGATAATATTCAAGGAAATCAATGGAATATGAAAGAATAACAAGTAAACTGAAGAGCATTAAATTCACTTTAAAATTTCATTTTCACAATGGTTATTAGAACTATATACAACTATATCTGTTATTTAACTTACCATTGAAATTATACTGAAAACCTTGAAAAAAGTGAAAACTGCATATTCAGTAAAGTACCATATCTCTCAAACAAAAAATAGCTTTTCAATGATCCTTGTCCTGAAAAAGGTAACACAAATGAATATGCATACTCCTTTTGCAAATGTATTTTTTGTTGTCCATAGGGGATGGCCTATTATTTGAAGCAAAACATTTAATTTTCTTTGCTTTATAAGATGGTACCCTAAGTACTTCTTTCCCATATGATTGGTTAGAAATTCCTTTCTCTTTAAAGTAGCATTCTTTGGGCATTAAGCGAAGTCAATTCAAAATAATTCTATTGAAAGTCTCTTAACCTGACATATATGAATATCTTCATATTGTTTGCAAAGATTTTGGACTTGTGTTTGTTGATTTATACACAAACTAGTTGGTGGAGGTCCCTAACTTATAAGCTCCCCAAAGGGATATTTGGCTCACAATAATAGTAGTGATAACTGATCCATGATATATGATAAGGGGGGTACATTTATTCCTGTGCTCTAAAGAGGAATAATTCTAGTGAATTGAATACTTGAACCCATTGCACAGAGTAAAAATTTGTATGTAGTAATTCTGTTTTGTAAACTAAGTTACAAAAGGGACAAGTGGATATACCCAAATCACCTGAAAGGCAACAATGTCAAACACAAAAGCCACATGTAAAAAATTCTCTCTCCAATGGAGAGAGAGAGCATCCATTTTTTCAACTGTGAGCGATTGGCTACTGAGAACCTCTTTTATTAACAAATCAAGCAGCTGTTCAGATCTACAGAAAAGCCCCCATGTTGTCCCTAAATACTCCAGTACAAAATCAGTATAAACCAATTAAGTTACAGAATGGGAAAAGCATCAGATTTATAAATGATGATTCACTTAACCTCATCCCACTCTTTTAGCTTTCAGTAATCATCAACCACCAGAAAATGATAAGCTTTTACATTAAACATGAATAAATATTCCAGAGCGAATTCTGCTATTTAAAGAAAAACACACATTTTAGGGACTTTTTTTTTTTTCCTGTGTGTCTACCTAAACTTTATTTGTTTTTTAAATTTGAAAAATACTTTTAACTAGTGACTGGAAATAATCTATGCCCCAGAAGATTTTATTATTTATCTTAGGAAATGCTGTTTGCACATAAAATGTTGTCCAATTATCAACAGAAAAAATGGTAAAGATATCAATATTTTCAAACTATAATGTTATAAATGGACCAAACTATCAAAGTGTACTTAGGGCATGTAATATTTGTAAAAAGAAAGCTAAATTAGGATTTAAGGAGATGTGGCAAATTTAACACATAAAATTATACATATTATTTATATTTTTCATATAAATGGAATAAAGCTTATGACTTACCCCACCTTTTAAAACTGTAGTTTAGAAATATTTCAGTTCAAAACTCATTATGCAAGAGTTTATATGATTTTATCCATAGTTTTATAGTCTCTTATTTGATAGTATCAAAATTATAGCTAATATTAATCTTAAAATCATAGAAATTTTAGAACTTCAAAGAACTCCCAAGGTCCTTGGGTCCAACTCTTTTATTTTACTTCCTCAATAAAAACTCATTAGGAAAATAATCCTATTTTTCACATTCGTTGCTAAAGGAAACACAGATTTCTATGCTCTATCACCCTGCCTAGTTCTCTCAATGAAAGGAATGACCTTGAATTGAACTGTAGAAAGTAAAAGGAAGAAAAGTTTACTGAGAAAGTTTAGTAAGGATACAGAAGATTAATGCATATATTTGTGTTGGACACCCTTCCCTGTGCTGCATATTCAAAGTGATGGGATAATGTTATTTATTATATTTTTCAGATCATTTGCAATGTTAATTTATATGAGTTTGATATCGCTTTTGTCTCTTAGTTGTGTGTTATTCTGAGAAACCCCTGGGGAAGCAAAGGATTTATATGCTTTGTGTACACGTTCTGCAGACTAAGCGCTCTGGCATAATTATTTTTGGCACTCGCTAACTGATTAAAACATCCAATTTAACTCATGATCAGTAAGATTAAACCTTTTTAATATACCTCAAAAGTAAATTATCATTTACCACTCAAACATCCCTTTCTGCACATGTCCCCAATAAAGCCATTCTTTTTTTTCCATTAATGTACCTTTTAACGAGGATTCCCTTTTATTTCTTCCTTTGGGCAAAACTGCCTTATCCTTTATGGAGAGGTAGGAACAAAGATGAGATAGAAGCTGACTAGATAAGTACATGGGTTTCTAATGTCATACCAATTTCAAGTCTTTATTTTTGTTGTATTCCATATAGAATTTGGTATTCAAGAAAACACACCCCTGATTTGAGTTTATTTGATGTATAGACAAACAGGAACAGTTAGAAGAAAATAGTACTAAAAAAAATAGTGTTCAAAAAAAATTATTTACATGACTCAGAAAAAACACTGTCATCTTTTAATATGAAATTAGTTACTTTTAAAAACTTAAGTGTTATATTTTAGTCTTGCAGTGAAACCCACTTAATGGAATTCTCAAAACACATTTCAATATTAGAATGATTTGCAGGGGAAAAAATGTTCCCAAGGATTAAAAAAGCATGATATAATCCTAAATTAGAATAATTGCAATTTACATGTTCTCTAACCTGCTGAGGACTCTTGCAGTGGTTCATCAGTATAATGAGAGCAGAGGAAAATAAAATGTAATAGATAACATGCATTGGCTCAACCAGCGCCTCATGGAGCGTTGAAGGAGTCACAGGTGTAAGCACCTCACACACTGAGGGAGGTGGAGGAACATCAGATTAGTGGAATCCTCCTGTGTGGATGCGAGGGTGTTACTGTGTACAAATGTCGTGGTTACTGCCTTTTATGCATAGGATTAACATAAAATGAAACAAGAATTATAGAGTAGGGCTTTAGATAGAAAATAGGTCAAGTTGATGCAGTAAATATCCTGTCAGAATTTTGATCCAGATTTACAAATACTTCACCAGATTGCTAATAAGCCTGTAGCCCGGCATGTAAATATTTGAACAGTATGAAAAATGCTTTGGAGTTAAACAACACTATTATGCCCCAGATAGGTTGAACTACTGAAATGTTGTCATAAACTAGGCAGAAGGGACACTTTTCTGGAATGCATGATAGACAGACCCAAAACACTGCCAAAACTATTTCCCTAAATTGTCAGGAAGTCAAAATCTCAAAATGGACTAAATCTCGCAGTTGGTTACGCGAATTCTAAGAGCTA
>SJYX01013662.1:0-15563 GCA_006410675.1 Oreotragus oreotragus
TATATATATCAAATCATTATTTTGTATATACCTTGGACTGTGTGGTGTGCATATGTGCTTATTCGTGTCTGACTCTTTGCGACCCCAAGGACTATAACCAGCCCAGTTCTTCTGTTCATGGGATTTCCCAGACAAGAACACTGGAATGGGTTGCCATTTCATCCTCCAGGAGATCTTCCTGACCTAGGGATCAAACCCATGTCTCTTGCATCTCTTACACTGGAAGGAGGATTCTTCACCACTAAAGTCACTGGGGAAGCCCTATATCTTGGACTAATACAATGCTATCACACATTTATATTATATTATGTAATTTTATCTCAATAAAACTGGGAGAGGGAGGAAAAATAAAGTTCACAAGAGGAAAAAAATGGGAGATCCTTGTCCTCTTAGCAAGCTAGCTTGGCAGGGGCAGAACCAGGGTGCCAAAACAGTGGAAAGAATGATTGCTTGAGGTTTGATGGATTTATGCAGCAGCTGCTACTAACAGGCCAGCTCCTTGATCTCAGATTGCTAGAAAGGGAACCCATGGGTGCCATGCTTAGAATCTGTCACCTGTAGGGACCTCAGTAATGGCATAACTGAATTCATCTGCAGAACAGAGGGACAGGCTAGAAACCTTCAGACCGAGTCAAGGGCTCAAGAGGTCCGCATTATATGGACATATGGGGACAAATGAGATCACGAGGTGGGGGCTGAGAACCTAAGCATCCCCCCCTTTTCAAACTGAGAAAACTTTGTCAATTTGCTTGGTCAGAAAAATAAAGCAATACTTTCTGCAAAGCCACTCAAAATCCAGAAGAACACATGAGAACAAAGGGCAAGCCCCATGCCCACAGACAACCACTGTTCACGTTTAGTGTGGTTTTACCATTTGGATCAGGTACACACTCACACACGCGAGAGCGTCACCTGACAGTTGCTGGACCTCGGATGCAGGTCCCGCATGAGTTCTTTATTCTTGGCTCCCAGTTGTGGCATTGTTTCCACACCAATGAGCAGAGCAAAAGTCAGACCCTGCGCCTCAGTCTGCCTCTGTTCCTCTGTGCNACCATTTGGATCAGGTACACACTCACACACGCGAGAGCGTCACCTGACAGTTGCTGGACCTCGGATGCAGGTCCCGCATGAGTTCTTTATTCTTGGCTCCCAGTTGTGGCATTGTTTCCACACCAATGAGCAGAGCAAAAGTCAGACCCTGCGCCTCAGTCTGCCTCTGTTCCTCTGTGCTTTTTTCAGCCCACTTCCATTTGTCTGCCCACTTGCCCTCCCATGCCCACCAGTATGTTCTTTCAGCTGAGAGAAGCCACACAAGGGAACAGATCATTTCTTTCTTTGTAGGCAAGGGGGCTTTGAGGGGCTTCAAGGGCCTGCGAGGCTGCGGGACAAGAAACAGGTTGGACCATCTGGTGTCACCCACCTGCATTTCAGCCTGGCCCCGCCATGGTGACTGCTGGCTTCCCATCTCAGGGGACATCTCAGGGTCCCAGACCCTAACTGTAAAAAAGAACCTCCCACTTAGGTGGGAAGGCTCACCAAGGCTGTGACTGGGTGAAGGTCAAGTCTGGATGGGGCAGACAAGAAGAGGGGTCTCCACCAGGGTAGGAAGTCCTATCTTAGGGCCCCCACTTTCCCAGGTCTCTTCCAGGACCTCACTTTTTAAAGTTTCTACTGTTTGGCCACACTGCGCACATATGGGATCTTAGTTCCCCAACTAGGGGTCAAATATGCACCCCCTACACTGGAAGCCCAGTCTTAACCACTGGGCCACCAGGGAAGTCCCTAGGACCCTCCCTTTTAATATTTTTCTCAAAGAGCCCCTCAAACGGCTTAAATTTGCATCCTTTCAATACTGGTCTCCATCCATGCTTGGCATAGGCCGTTGACAATAAATAATGAAAATCAGTTCTCATTTCTTTGAATTAATAACTTGTTTGTAATGGGACCAAGAAAAGACATTCAGTGAAGCTCTCCTATTCTTGAGGAGAAAAAAAAAATCAAGATTTCCCATTTCTGGTATCAAACTCTCCTTCAGAGCACTGGGCCTTCCAGTGAATTTAAACACCCAGAGTGATGTTTGCAGAGAAGACCAGAAGCAGAGAGAGGAGTAGCAACAGCCGTCATTCCACCCGCTCTTTCCAAGCTGGGGTGGAGGTGGCAGGGTGGTTCCAGAGCACACCAGCCAAAGTTGACAGCCAGGTGGTATGGGGCTGAGTCCAAGGCTTCTGGGAGCAAGGAGGTCACAGAACTGTACTCCGTCCACCCCACGCCACGTTCAGGGAAAGTCTTGCCTATCTTCTTTCCAGCTCATCCTCTTACAACATTGATTCTGATGGATCTGCTGGGGACACTTCAGAGGTTAAACATTTCTCTTCCTGGGAGACCAGGCAGCTCAGAGACCCCACCTGTTGGCGCAGGGTTGGACACAAAGACAGTTTGTGTCCCCAGCTCATTGCAAGCCCGTGCCAGAACTTGGTGGGTGGACCCTCCTGCCCCATCCAGGCCTCCTTGCCATCTGGGCTCAGTTTACAAACGTAGCCCAGTTCTCAAAGCACTGAAGTGCCAGGGCATGCCGGATTGGTGGGTGAAGGTGTCCTTGAGGCTCTGTTCTCACGTGACCTGGCTTGATGGCCATCCTCACATCAGTCTTGGCAAAGAGACTATTTCTAAAAGCCACCTCGGTGACAACAGAACCCCAGGCCCCTCCAGGCGGGTGCAGATGACCCTTGGGACCTCGGATGGGCTGTCTAGCATTGGTTTCCTCTAAGCCACAGCTATGCGTCACGTCAGCATGTTGTTAATGGGAACACAGATGTTTTGATGACTTTAGGTCTATGAAAGGATAGAGCACACTTGCCAAGCGTGTGCCTGCTAGCCAAGGCTTGAGGCCCTCTGCATGTGAGTCATGTAGCATTCACACATGTTTTTTTTCCTCTGAGAGATTTTTTTAAAACTTTAGACCAAATCAGAAGCAGATTATAACTCCCTGACTTCTCTCATCCCAGTGACCTTGACCCAGCAACCACACTGAAGAGGAAAGAAAGGACACTTCGAGGGGAAGTGGGAGAATTTTAGGGGGCAGCTGCCCAAGGCTGTTATCTTAGGGTTCTCCAGAAAAAACAGAATCAAGGAGAACCAATTGTATTGGGTTGGCCCCAAAGTTCATTCAGATTTTTCCATAACATCTTACGGAAAAACCCTAATGAACTTTTTGGGCCAACTTAATTTATGCACATCTGTAGCAAGAGAGTGAGGAGGGAGATTTAAGGAATTGGCTCCTGTAGTGTGGGGGCTGGAGACTTGGGAAGAGCTGGTTCTGCCTTCAGCAGAACACCCTTCTTCTCCCAGGACATCAGTCTTTGGGATGTGAAGCCCACCCTCCTTAGGGAAGGTAACCTGCTTTACTCAAAGTCTACAATGTAACACTCATCACATCTAAAAAATAGCTTCATCGGGACTGGTGTTTCACCAAATATCTGGGCACCATGGCCTAGCCATTTCACAGCTTAGAGAAACTGAGGCTCCGGGTGTCTGGCTGATGGATGTTGGGGCTACCTTCCCTGCCACATTGCGTCCATCCCACCCTTTGAAGAGCACATTCTGCCCATTTCTTCAGCCTGAAAGAACCAAGACGAGGGGCTCAGAGGAGGCCGCAGTTTGCCAGAGGACCCTCTCAGTGCCCTGGCAGTCCCCTCTCCCAACACACATGCACAGATCCTTCTGGGAACGTCGGCCCAGGTGTGTGCACATTCACACATGAACCCAGATTTCTGAGACCTGTGAAAGTGAGTTATCTGGATCTGACCTGGTCTTCTGGGGCTGATGCAAAGAGGTGGAGGGGGACAGGGGCCTGGTCTTGGCCACCAGCACAGGTAGAAGGGAAGGGAAGGATGGGCCACGTGTGAGAGGAGGAGCTTTGGAAGTCCCGCCCTTAGAGAAACTCACCTGCACAGTTGTGAAGGGCTGAATAACAGACGTGGTGTACTTTCAGATCTTTCTGCCCTCCCTAGCGAAAAACCCCAAGCATTTCTGGGTGAGCAGGTAGACGTGAGATGAAAACCATCCTGTCCTGGACCTGTGTCCCGCCTGCTCCTCCTGGGCTCTCCTGCAACCTAAGCTTCCTGAAGACAGATGTCAGAGGCCACACTGCATCACTTCCTTGTTTCCACCCGCCAGTGGCTCCCAACCCATGAAAATAAAGGCAAACTCCTCTCCATGTTACTGACAGGGTGGATTCTTTTCCTGTTGCCGCTCTAACAAATCAACATAAACCCGGCCAGTTAAAACAACACATTTATTATCTTACAGTCTGGTAGGTCAGAACTCCAACATGGGTCTTGCTGGGCTAAAATCAGGGTAAGATTCTTAGATTTCCTGGATAAAAACATAGATATCTTGGAGGGGGGAGTATTATTCTGTTTCCCACGTTGTGTGATCAAGCCCTGCCACCTCCAAATGTGCCCGATCAGACACCTTCTGGGTTCCAATATTCAGACCTCTGCGTTTCTCCACACACCTTGTGCTGTATGCTAAGTCGCTTTAGTCATGTCCACCTCCTTGCTACGCTATGGACTGTGGCCCCCCTCCCAGGCTCCTCTGTCCATGGAATTCTCCAGGCAAGAATACTGGAGTGGGTTGCCATTTCCTTCTCTAGGGGATCTTCTCCATTGACCCAGGGATCGAACCAGTGTCTCTTATGTTTCCAACACTGGCAGGCAAGTTCTTCACCACTGGGGCCACCTGGGACGCCCTTAGCTTCCACAAACCTTAACAAGTTTATTTCGACCACAGGGCCTGTGCACTGGCCGTTTACTCTGTCCAGATTCTGGCCCTGGTCCTTGAAAGTCAGTCTTTCCACTTTCACTAGAAGCAGCCTTCTCGGAGAGTCCTTACCTGCCTGCCGAGTGTAGGGCAGCCTCCTGGTCACCCTCTAGTACACACCCCATTTCCATTGTCTGCCTCTGGATACTTTCAGGTCTGTCTGGTTTTCCTCTGCATACCTGGCGAGTCACGTACTGAGACCTGTTCTTTGAGTGTCATTCACGTTGTCCTTCCTATAGCCCCATGAGACAGGGATCTCAGAGGAGAGCGCTGACTCACAAGAGGCAGGAACTTGCCCCAGGTCACTCAGCCAGGAGGAGTGGGAGCCAGAACACAGACAGGCTGCCTCCCCAGACCCAGGACATCACCTGGCAGGACAGGCTCTCCGGACATACTTGTGGAATGAGCACATTATCTTACTAGTTAGATTCCTTCTGGGAAGGTAAAACCTCTAATTACGTAGTCAGAGAGAGCTCCAAGCTGATACTGACAAGTCTGTATGTTTTCACATTACAGTGTAAATGACTGAAGGTGTCTGATGTTTTTCTGAAAGTAGTTTTGTGTTTTGTCTTTTCTTTGCCTACAGGTACTCATGTGTTACGGGCTTCCCTAGTGACTCAGGTAGTAAAGAATCCACCGGCAGTGCAGGAGACCCTGATCCCTGGGTCAGAAAGACCCCCTGGAGAAGGAAATGGCAACCCACTCCAGTGTTCTTGCCTGGAGAATTCCATGGACAGAGGAGCCTGGGGGGCCACAATCCATGGAGTCGCAAAGAGTCATGACTGAACAACTAAACGACAATTTTCTTTTAAATGAAAAAGTCTGTGATGTCCTTATTTTAAGTTTCAGGCAGTCCCAAAGAAGCAGGGAAGGCTGGGTGGAGACTTTGAAAGGAAAAAGAAAGTTCTATCTACCCAGGGAGTCTGCCCTGTGGCCCCAGGGCTGCATAAGCCTGGGGAAAGTTTGCATAAACCTGGCAGTCCCACCATTGTCCCTGCTGATCAGGGGCATCATCCAGTCTCCGGCGCCACTCAGCAGACAGACACTCCTCTTGGGGCAGCTGACGAGGAGGCAGGTCAGGGTGGCCTTATGTAAGCAGGACTGCTGCCCCAGTGGCAGAGGGAGCACTCCACAGGCACTGGCTGGTTCTGCCAAGAATCAAGGCAGGAGTCAAATAGGACTCGCCATGGTGAGCAGGCCTAGGAGGGCATCAGTTCCAACCTGGAAGACTCCAGCCCAGCCCAAAGACCCAGTGCACTGTCTCCTTGCCCAGCTGGTCACCTCCGGTCCACACCCTCAGCCTGCACTGACCACTGCCCTTGAGGGCTAGAAACTGCCCCAGTGGAGCAAAGGGATCTGTCCTCTTCACTGCGATCAGGGCAGCCTTTGACAGGCCTGGGAAAGAGTCACACTCCTGAAGGTGCCGAGGAAAGATGGAGGCTGCTGGAGAAAGGGGAAATGCCAGGATGGCCTTCCGGTCACCCATCCTCATCCTGAGCCCACCCATTTGTCTAAACCCTGTGCTTGTGGGGGGTGAATCCCTGGATCAGTACTCATGAAGGTCTGCAGAATGGCAATCTCGCCCTCCCTGCAAGGGGCTCTCCTGTTCTTCCCATCCAGGGGGTCGTCTGTTTTCCCATCTCTGGACACGGGCGGGTCTTGTGACTTGCTTTGGCCGGCAGAACACACTGGAAGCGATATACCAGTTCCAAGGCTGGCTCTGGATTAACCTTATTGTCTCGTCTCTGAATCTGATGTGTTCACATCTGGGGCTGTGTGACTTGGCATGGACTGTTCCACAAGGGGTGGGGGGACGGCTAGCAAATTCCTAGAGGCAGCAGACAGCACAACACCCTCCTTGCCCATGCCCAGCACACCTTAGGTGGCAAGCCAACCAAAGCTGAGCCCACCCCCCTGAACACCCAACCCTAGCTATGCCCCCACTTCCCCACACCAGCAACCCCAGGGTCCATCAGCACACAGCTAGGAACAGCCTTATACTGCCATCTCGCTCACATTAGTCCAACCAGCCAGTCCTAACTCGGTTAGTGTCCTTACCCCGTCTCAAGGCCCCCAGTACAGGCTTTCCCAAAGTTTCCATCCCTCTCTCTGCCTGCTGTTTTCTCTGTAACCCCCTTCCCTCGAGAACTCTAAGTGTTAATAACATGCTATCTTTTCCCCGGCACTGTCTCCTGATCTGTTGCCCCCACCCCGCCTGAATGAAACTGAAATGTTAGCTTCACGGCAGAACAGCGTCTCAAGAAGTCTGGTGCATCCTGCTGGCCTTAGCCCTCGGCCGCTTTCCAACGTGCAGAAAGCCCGGGCCAGCCTGCTGGAGGACGGGGTACTGCATGAAGCAGAGGCACCCTGGACCACCGGAGCCCAGGCCTGGAGAGTGGAGCCTGGAGCCCGTGAGCAGAACAGCTGATCTGAGTCCTGCTCAGGCTGGTGACCTGAGCAGCTAATTCCAGACCCAGAGCAGCTCAATCAGAACCAATGCAGGATCCTTGTCTGTTTGGTTCTCGGTGAATGGGCCATAAAAGTGAAAGTGTCGCTCATTCAGTCGTGTCCCACTCTTTGCAACTCCACAGACTGTAGCCCACCATGCTCCTCTGTCCATGGGATTTCCCAGGCGAGAATACTGGAGTGAGCAGCCATGCCCTTCTTCAGTTGGATCTTTCTGACCCAGGAATCGAACCTGGGTCTCCCACATATCAATCACATGATTTTTTACCACGTGAGCCACCAGGGAAGCCCATGGACCGTGGCAGGCATCAAATATGTGTTTTATAAAATAACTCATTTTCGATTTGAATGATTCACACATCCTGGTAGCTGTGGTTCATCTGCACGTATCCTTCTAAAACAGGGTAATCAGTTGCTCAGTTGTGTCTGACTCTTTGTGACCCCATGGACTGTAGCCGGCCAGGCTCTTCTGTCCATGGGATTCTCCAGGCATGAATCCTGGAGTGGGTTGCCATTTCCTCCTCCAGGGGATCTTCCAGACCCAGGGATCAAACCCACGTCTCTTGCCTCTCCTGCATTTGGCACTTGGATTCTTTACCACTAGCACCACCTGGAAAGCCCTCTAATACAAGGACTGGTTATAAAACCCTGCAGCAGGGTTGGCAAATACTCCCGGTGCTACGAGCTTGGCAAATACCTCTCTAATCAAGCATGGTATTCTTTCACATTGAGCTCCAAAGTGAACAACAATCCATCCCAACCAAGGCTCCGGGCAGCCCCAGGCTATCCGTCTAAACTGGCAACAACTGAGACAGGCTGGGACCTGGGACCCTGCAGCGCTGGGCACAACTCTCCTTGAGTAGGGAAATACAAAGAAACTGTATGAGACTAAAAATAACTGCGTGCATGCACAGTTGGGGCAAATTCTGGGTATAGAGACCAAAAGGCCCAACTGCCACTTTTGAGGAGCCTGGAGCAAAAGCAGGGTACTGTGCATGCCCTCTGCATTCCACACCACCAGAGGGGTGGGCACAGCCCCTAAGCCACCCTTCCCACATGAGCCCTGGCCACACTCCTACCTATACCCCCATATAAGGAACAAGCTTCCGCATTCCCACCTGCTCTTGATCCCACCTGCTGCAGCAGGGCCCCATAAAGCCTTGTCTGGGCTTGTCTAGTCTCTAGTCAATTTCTGTTGACTGGGGAAGGCCAAGAACCCTGCTTGATAACAACCCTACACCAGGATGGAACATGTTCAGATTTCCGTGTTTCCACCCTTCATCTCATCCAGGGAAGAGGTACCGAACCAGTGCCACCTCCTTTCCCTCCGCCTCCGTCAGTGGGGTTCGGTGGGTGGGGGCATCCTTCCCCCTTCTCGCTCCTCCCTCAGGCTTTGATCCTAATACAGGGATTCAGTTGCTACTGTCTCGGGTGCATCAGGCTCCCCGTCTACAGCGTGGGGATAATGCTGCTACCATTGTCTGCTTTAAAGTTTCAAAGAAGGACAAGTGTAACATCTACAGTACAAAAGTGACTCGGGAAGGACAAGGATGGTTAACTAAATCATCATTTTCCTGACAATGTGTTCAAAAACACAAGGGAAGAAGCCAAGAAAGAGGAAGGCATATGATCCAGAAAACGTAAACTCCAGTCCAGGCCAAAGTCCCTGGGTAGCCACAGGGCTATGAGCCCAGAGAAGGTTCAGCAAAACTGGAATCCAGGGGCAAGGAGCCCGGCAGAATAGGGACCAGGCAAGAGATTTTTGGAAACTATTGTGCTTATGTAGAGGACGGATGGGGCAAAGAAGAAAAACTTTGAGGAAAACCAAAAAGTTACACAAGAAAGAAATCATGGTAGGTTACTTGGCTCTGTAGCGAACAATGGAACAAAGTAACTCATCTGTCATCACAGGAGACCAATTACTTAGAAGTGTGGAATAATTTCCAAGGCATTTGGAAATAGTTGCCTCAAGAGAAAGAGAGAGGGGACTATGCGACAATTTCTTGAAAGCCACAAACTACCAAAAATCCTCCCGCAAGAAAAAAAAAAAGCTACCCGAAGGGGTTTTTTATCTGTCAAAGTAAAAGTAACTATGAAAGTAACAATGAAACTGAATTCATAGTTAAGAATCTTCTAGAAAAGAAATCTCCAAGCCCACATGGTTTCATTGGTCAGTTCTATCAAACACCATGAGAGGAACTGACACCACCTATACATAGTCTCTTCCAGAAAACAGAAAGAAGGGGACAACCCACAGTTCATTTTAGGAAGCCAGTGTCATCATGGAAACGCACCCAGGCAAAGACAGGAGAAGAGACACACAGACGAGGGGTCAGCAAATTGTCTGTAGGAGCAGAGCCAGAGAGCCAAGTTTTCCAGCTTGGCAGCCCATAGAGTATCTGATCTGTTGCAACTACTCACCTGTACAGCTGTAGTGCAAAAAGCAGCGATGGTGACAGGTAAGGGAGTCAGCGTGGCCAGATCTGAGCACCAGTGGGCTGGATATGTTTCATGGGCTGACCCCTGCTATATACCAATATCCCTCATCAACCAGATACAAGAATTCTCAGAAAACATTAGCCAGCAGAATCCAGAAATACATACAATGTATAAGATGACATGATCCAATCAGGGTTTATCTGCGAGTACAAGACTGGTTTCAAAATTAGAAAATCACATAACATTATAATGTATTATACCACAATAAAATCAATTATACCACAATTAAAGTTTTTAATTAAGTTTTAAAAAGTCTATCAACGTTATCCACTTTAATAACAGACTGAAGAATAACCACGAGATCATATCAGTTGAGGGAGACAAAGCGTGTGATAAGATTCAGCATCCATTTATAATAAAAGATGCTGTGATGATGCTATAATATCATCACAATAATAAAAGATGATGCTGCGAAAGTGCTGCACTCAATATGCCAGCAAATCTGGAAAACTCAGCACTAGCCACAGGACTGGAAAACGTCAGTTTTCATTCCATTCCCAAAGAAAGGCAACGCCAAAGAATGCTCAAATTACTGCACAATTACACTCATCTCACACGCTAGCAAAGTAATGCTCAAAATTCTCCAAGCCAGGCTTCAACAGTACGTGAATCGTGGACTTCCAGGTGATCAAGCTGGATTTAGAAAAGGCAGAGGAACCAAAGATCAAATTGCCAACATCCGTTCAATTATCAAAAAGGCAAGAAAGTTCCAGAAAAACATCTACTTCTGCTTTATTGACTATGCCAAAGCCTTTGACTGTGTGCATCACAACAAACTGGAAAATTCTTAAAAGAGATGGGAATACCAGACCACCTGACCTGCCTCCTGAGAAATCTGTATGCAGGTCAAGAAGCAAGAGTTAGAACTGGACATGGAACAACAGATTCGTTCCAAATCAGAAAAGGAGTACATCAAGGCTGTATACTGTCACCCTGGTTATTTAATTTATATGCAGAGTACATCATGCAAAATGCTNCAGTCCATGGGGTTGCAAGGAATCAGACATGACTGCGCGACTGAACTGAACTATAATAAAAACTCTATTAAGCTATGGCTATAAAACCTTAACCTGACAAATGGCTTCTACAAAGACCTGCAGCCTAGCATCCCACTTAACATTAAAAAACTAAACGCGGGACATTCCTGGTGGTCCAGTGGCTAAGACATTGCACTCTGAAGGCAAGGGGCCCGGGTTCCATTCCTCGTCAGGGAACTAGAGCCCACATGTTGCAACTGAGACCCAGTGCAGCCAAATGAATAAATAAATAAAATACTTTAAAAGCAGACAAAAAAGCTGAACACATCTTTCCCACAGCAAGGATGTCCACTCTGTTACTCAACACAGTACTGGAAGTTTAATAAGTGTAATCAGGCTAAATAAATAAATAAGCAGCACGTGTATAAAAAAGGGAGAAATAAAATTGCCCCTATTTACAGATAACCTGATGGTTTATGTAAAAAATCTGAGGGAATCTACAAAAAGAAATCCCTATAGCTAATACGTGAGTTCCACAGAGTCACAGGATACCATGTCAACATAGAAAAGCCCACTGAATTTCCGTAGTCTAGGAATATAGCATCGGAAATGAAAAAATCTTAAAACTAATACTACTTAAAATAGCTCCAAAAATGAAATACTTAGATTTTAAAATCTAACAAAGCATATTCACATTGAAATTTTTAAAATGCTGATGAGAAAAATCAAGGAAGATCTAAATAAATGAAAAGACGTGTAATTTCATGTCACTGGAAAACTCAATATTAAAATGCCATATATGTACATGTGCGTGTTCTTGGTCATGTCCAGCTCTTTGAGACCCCAGGGACTGTAGCCCCCCAGGCTCCTCTGTCCATGGGATGCTCCAGGCAAGAATACTGGAGTGGGTTGCCAATGCCCTCCTCCAGGGGATCTTCCCGACCCAGGGAACCCCATGAGCCCACATGTCTTACATCTCCTGCATTCACAGGCAGGTTCTTTACCTCCTGGGAAGTCCCTTCAATTGAGAATTGCCTTTAAAAACATGTATCTTAACATAAACTTCACACTTTATATAAAAATTAACTCAAAACAGATCGCAGATCAAAATGTAAAGCATCCTGTCTACCCTGCCCCCTCTGCTGGCCGGGGGTCGGGGGCCAGCTAAGGGATGCACCTACCTGTGCTCCTGGCTTTGCCTTCTGGGCCTGAGGCTCTGTTTTGTAATCTGCAATGGGCAACCCTATTGTTCTGCTTGGTGGGTTCCTTGTGGGGACCTTCTGTGGCCTGGTGGCTGAGTGACTCCCTGCGGTGGCAGCCCACCCCCTTCCACACCAACATGGACCAAGTTTGGTCTGAACTAAACCTCCCTTCCTGCATCCCAAGGGCTTCTAAGTGGCCACCGAAATGTGTGCTTGGTTCAGATATTCAGTTCATGGGTGACAGTCTGTGGGGAAGGGAAAAGGCTTAGAGCCCAAAGAGAGAGATGAGGCTGTGTGACCCTGAGTAAGTCACAATCTCCCCGGGCCTCGGCTCCCTTGTCTGCAAAAGGGGGGTGGTGACAGTTCCCAACTCACGTGGCTGCTCTGAGAATAAAGAGCGTGGGAGATGCTTAGCAAAGAAACAGGCGTTCATTGGCCACTCGGCAAGCTTTCCTTCCGAACAGGCAATCCACTCCAGGATTCTTGCCTGGGAAATCCCACTGACAGAGAAGCCTGGTGGGCTACAGGCCAAGGGGTCGCAGAGTCCAACAGGACTGAGCGACTGAACACGCACGCGCACACTGCTGTTACTATTATTGCTGTGGATGGTATAGTCTACAACTCACAGAACACGGGGTCTCTGGTGGGAGGGGTCTCCGGGTTTCAGAACCAGTCTGGTGATAGCTGGCTTGGAATTCAGCAGGTCGAATCTGACCTTCGAAAGTGCACTTTTAACTGAATTCTTTCTTTTTCTACAGCACTCCTGCAGCATGGGGGACCTTGGTTGCCTGACCAGGGATCCAAACAGCTCCCCCTGCTTTGGAAGTGAGGCGTCTTAACCACTGGACTGTCAAGGAACTCCCTTTAATCTGCATTTTTATCTTAATTTTTACACAGTCCTTGCTGTTTAATGTAAAAGTGAATCTGTTCAAGTACATAAATCCATCGGGATTCCAATAGCCACAAGTCAGGGAAAGAAAACCTAAGGGAAAGCTGCCTGTAAGTTTGGGAAAGAAACGTAGTCCCAAATCTAAGGTCCCCCAGGCTCAGAGTGAAGCTGCCTGAGACACCTCCCGTCCACCCCTGCCTGGGAAGTGCTGTGAACTGCCAAGAAAGTTGGTGGTGGGACCCACACGCATAAATTGGCTATTATGATTTTACTTGCTCAGTCCTGTCAGACTCTTTGCGACCCCATGGACTGTAGCCCAACGGGCTCCTCTGTCCATGGGATTCTCCAGCCAAGAATACTGGAGTGGAGGGTTGCCATGCCCTTCTCCAGGGGATCTACCCCACCCAGGGAGAGAGCCTGGGGCTCCCACATAGAAGAAGGCAGATTCTTTACCATCTGAGCTACCAGGACTATATCCCCAGTACAAAATGCTTTTGGTGTTAAAAAAAAAAAAAAAGTGGTTTTTGGTTGTTGTTTTTTTTTAAGTTGGTGGGAAGAAGGATATTTCGGTTAGAAATTTAAGTGTTGGAAGTTGGAGGCAGGGGAAATCCTCTAATCGGGTGAGCGGGGAGCTCTTCTGGAGACCCGAGGAAGACCAGCGTCTCCTGAGTTCTTCGCAGGCAGAGCCTTCTTTCTGTCTCTCTCTCCTCCAGCGGACCGAGGCTTTCGCACCAACTGCTCAGACCAGCCCGGGTCCTCCCAGACTGCCCGGCCCGCGATGCATCCGATGACAGATGCGGGAACGGAGCCCCAGCCCCAGCCTGGCTCCAAGCCCCCGACCCGAGCATTCCGGTGGAATGAGGCGAGCCGAGGTCCTTCGGCCTCGGCGTGGCCTCCCCTGCAAGCAGGATCAGGGAACTGGCGGGAGGGACACTGACCTGGGAAGCCCGCGATTCGGGGCAGGCGAGGAACAGCAGCAGAAGGAAGAGCGCCCGGGGACACTTGGGCACCATCTTTGCCAACCGGAACCTTTCCGCTTGGGAAGGGGAGATAACTTGGTCTGCCGCCCCGGCCGAGGCTGTCCCAACCGATGCCGCGGCCGCCCCTGCGGGGAACCGGGCTCTGCTCGGTCCGGATCGGCTCGGGTAGGGAGGAAAGCGGGAGCCGGGGAGCGCAGCTCGGCCCGCCGCGCTCGGGAGGCGCAGTCCCGGATCCAGGTGCGCCGCGCGCGGACCCGGAGCTCCCGCGGCCACCAGCGTCCGCTGCCGCCTGCACGAGACAGTCCCGGCGAGGCGGGGAGGCGCCGGCCCCTTGGCCACAGCCGAGGAGGAGGGGCCGCCCGGCCAGGAATGCGCCTGGGAGCGCGCCCAACCCGCGCGGCTCCCGGAGGAGGCCCGGCGCGACGCGGAGGACGAGCGCCGGCATCCTGAGCGCCCTCGCGGGGGAGGCGGCCGAGGCGGCGCACACGTGCGTGCGGAGCCCGGGAGCCCATGCCAGCGCCCGGTCGCTCCTGACCCGCCCCTTTCCAGCCCGGGGACCCCGAGGCTGACCTCATCCAGCAGCGAGTGAGATTCAGATCCAGGTCTGTCCAACTTCAGAGCGCGCGCGCGCGGACGTCTTCCTCCCCGGCCCTCGGGAGACAGGAGTAGCGTGGGCGTGAGATGTACTTCATGAGCTTAGACCGAGTTCTCCACCCGAGAACTGCTATCGGAGTACAAGAACACTCGAGCACAGTGACCCAGAATCAGCAGTCCTCCTCACTGCCCTCCACTCCCCAGTGGAAGGAGAAACAGTTTGAACTGGGAGGCAGGCTTATGGGAACACTGGATGCTTTGCTGAGGTTGGGTGGGACATGCCGCTGGGAAGCACAGACATTAGCAGTCTGAGTCCTCCTGCATCCAGGGCCTGTGGGAGGATCCAGATGGCCTCAGCTCCAAGCTCTGGAAAACATTGTTTAAGTTCTTACTGGAAGAGTGTTTTCAGAAGGCAACACTCCAGATGTCATGGTGCACACCAAGTCTGGCCAATCCTCAAATCTATTTTTCCTGTTTCCAAATTTCATTTAGCAGAGCCCATTCAGAGCTCAAGGTATGGAGCTCAGAAGGCTACGTAGCCTTCGAGCCGAACTGTTTTCTTTTGGAAGGCAGAGGGGAAAATTGGAGTCCCGTGGAAAACGAGGGGCCTGCTGCAGGCTGGCCACCTGGGCAGACCCTACCCAGGAAGTCCGGCTGGGCTGCCGTGCCACCTTGCCGCCGGGGGAAGGAGAGCGCGCCTGGGTACTGTTACTGGCGCTCCTGGGGAGGCTGCTTGAAGGGCA
Source organism: Oreotragus oreotragus (assembly GCA_006410675.1). Taxonomy (NCBI): domain Eukaryota; kingdom Metazoa; phylum Chordata; class Mammalia; order Artiodactyla; family Bovidae; genus Oreotragus; species Oreotragus oreotragus. The sequence continues at coordinate 15,172 of SJYX01013662.1, forward strand.
CTGGGCAGCACACTGCTCCTCCCTGTCCAGGCGGAGGGGGCCAAGGTGCCCCGGGCGGAATTCGCGGCCTATGGAAATCGTCGTATTTCTGCATCCATCGCTCATGTTTGCTGTCTTTGCCAAAGCCCAGTGTCCCCCTCTTTGTATTATCCCCTCCTCCACCCCTAGAGAAGAATTTCTTCTGGTCAATGAGGTTGTGTTTATTTTGTATTTTATCCCGCCTGATGTTTACATGGCAACTGCCACCCCCCAAAACCAACGCTTCTCGGCGGTGCCTGCTTGCGCTGGAGCCAGCAGAAGTGCCTGAGAACTTTCCTCCTGCCGCGCCCTCGGAATGAATGCAGGGACCTGAAGACACTCCTGAGTTCACCAATGGAGAAAGGAAGCTGGGA